>JAHZMX010003794.1:0-20810 GCA_027743895.1 Seira musarum
TGCAGATCTAATTTTGTCACCATTGAATTTCTCGTGGTCGAAAACCCCAAGTGTGCATATTTTCACATCCAAACTCGCGTTAGGACTCGCTGATGTTCCTGGTAAGTAAACTTGAACGATCATTCACACATTTACACTTCTCGACTTGACACACTTCTGCCTTTTCACTTCCAAACTAAAAATGTTTTTGTGATAATGATGTAATTATGACACGTACTATGTATGCTACACACATTCACTGAATCCAGTGAGGAGTGAGTTGGTGTTAAGAAGAGAAAACATTTTTTATGTGTAATGTGAACCTTGTTGTTTTGATCATGTAGTGTTGTCTTCTTTAGTACAAACTCACGAGAACTCCAACGAAGAAAACTTGATCAACTTTTTGAGAAAAAGGGAAAAAATGCTCAATTATATTTTGAATAGATCCGTTTTTTCTCTCTTCCCAAATTCAGAGATCGTTTCTCTTGACTGAATGATCTTTTCCAACTAAAACTTTGTTCAGAGTTCTTTCAACTCTCTTTTCGTCTCTATGTTTTCCTTGTTTGAAGCTTTGAATGAACCGTAAATTGAAAGCATTTCCCTATCTTTACCTATCCACTACACATATATGTATGAATGAATATCCTTTTCCGTTTTTTTTCTATTGAAAATTGGAGTAACCACCGCTTTAATTCGCACTGTAAGAAAAACTGTCAAAAACTATTTTTCTGGAAAACAAGAGAGAATTTTTGGCGGAACAACTCCTTCACCAACAAAAAAATAATAAAGGCCCGAAAGATTCCTTTTCCGTCTCAATGAACAGCCACGCTCACTCAACACTTCAATCAAAACGATCCAATATCCATGATCTCCTTTTGTACACTTTTTTTCCAGTTTCCAGTCGAAATCAAGTCATTCATCCTCTATATAGGCCCAACATACGCAATACGTTTAAATAAAAATTGCTATCAGATCAAGCCGGAAATAAAAAAGGAACAACCACAACAAAATAAAAAAGTTATATTGTATTTTGATGCGTAAAAGTTGGATTTAACTTTTTTTGGCACGATCGCCACTCTAAAGCAATCAGAAAATCATTACTTATGTTGGTGACGCAATTCATTGGGTACATCATTGAATCATTGAGCTAGGCTAATGAATTTCTTTGGTTTTGATCACCACGATGAAATGCCTACTCGTTCTACTTACATTGCACTTAACTTGATTCGAATGAAAGCGAAAGTAGGATTGAAGCAAATCATACCGTTACAGTTTTGTTGTAGTTGAGCCTTTCCCGAGTTGGGTAGAGTAGTTAAACAATTTGAAAACTTCCCAGAACACACCCCATCAGTTTAGTTGTTGGTAGCCCATTAAAAACAATTGATTTTCTTTACCATTGTTCCCACTCTATTCTTCTTTTTTTTGGCTCATATAGATTCTCATTATCTTTCTATTTGCACAGTTTCTTGTACTGTACATTTCACAAAAAACTTATTCCACATCTCTCTCATAGAATGTTTTACTTCCATTTTCTAAGCAGATTTTCAGACGAATTTGCAGATATTTTTCAACGCGACAGAAACGTAATGTGAGAAGAATCTATATAAAATGGCCTAAATACCAAAATCTTAAGCTTTTTTGGCTTTGAAAAGATAGCCATGGCCGAAGTCGATAAAATATCCCCATTGCAGTGAATCATATGAAGAATCGCAAAGAAAAAATTACATAAAGCCGGTTCCTGTTTTCGATGCTTCTATCGAGGCTGGAGTAAAAATATTATTTTTCTGCATGAGTTACACACTCATCCGCATGCCACATCTAAACACCACCACCGCCACTGAACAGAACAGAAACAGTTTGTACGCCGGTGTTGACGGATATTTTCCTCGAGTCCGTATCCAAATCAATTGTAGAGAAAATAAACCGAGTCACCAGGCTCTCTTCAACGGAACAGATGAAAACGCTTTGTAATTGGAGAGGCTTTCGAATAACTAAGTATGTTAGTTGAGTTATATCATTGAATGCCAAAATATTTGGAATGAAACTTTTAGAAATCTCTTATTTGAATGGAGTTTCTGAGAGTCTTTACTACAACAGATTTGAAGAGCTTCTTTTTTTCGCTCTTGCATGACTATGACTTGACGATGAGGATGCTTCTGCAGTTTGTCTGTTTTTGTGGTAAAGTGCCAAGATCACCGTCATCATCATCCTCCTCATCTCACATAAAGTTATTATTATTATTTTAAGCGAGCCTTTTTTGCAAATTCAATTTGATACATTTATTACCTTCATATACATACCTCTTTGGTGCATATGCATAAATAATTTTAGTGTTACAAGCACACTGTACCGATTCTGATACTGCTTACTTACGAAATACGTAAACGACTGAAAAAGACAAGTGGCAGTTTTGTGGGATAATAATAATAATTGCGCGCCATGGTATAATAATATCGCATGTCCTGTCATGCCATGCCAAATAGCCAAAGAACATAATAATCAATCCGGCGAAATGTACGCTTTTATTAAAATACGAGCAAAATGTAAAGAAAAGGCAAACTAGTTTTTTTTTGTCCACCAAAAACCTTACTAAATATGTAGTAATCATAACTTCTCATAAAATTAACTACGTATACCTATGAGGGAGACCCACTAAATAAATTGGATTTGCACTTTATGCTCCAATAAAAACTTTACTTCTTTTATTACTGACAGATCCCGGTTCCACTAATTTATGCTAGTAAAAGCAGACTGAGAATCACAAATTCTCTCGAAGCCTACTTCCCGTGCCCGTTTTTATGCCTGACTCAACAGCTCCGATATATTGACTTGACGTAAAGTCAGGACATGAAAAAAGGATGTTGCCCTTTTGAAGTTGGTAGGAGGACACCAACAAAAGCAGAGTGGGTGATTTTCACGTCTTTCATCAGCAAAAAATGTCAATTTGGAAACCTTTTAATTAGAAATATGCACTCGCACACGCTCTCAAAGATAATCCACCAACAAAACTTGTTAGAAAAAATGCCTAGGATTGGAAGCAAACATTGATGAAAATGCAAAGAAAGCCAGTTTGCGTAGGAAGATGAAAAGAATATTAATTGCGAGATGAAATAAAAATATGTACATAATATTTTGTTAACACAAGGTTTAATTTTGAAGTGACTTGATGGTGAAATTGTAAAGTTCTTACCTGCACGACCTGATTAATCAAAGGAAGGAAAGTATGTATTAATCAACTAAAAAAGCATGAACATATAGATACGCAATATATTGGTATATTTATCAATAATACAAAACAGCTCATTTCTATGAATTGAGAACGCATAGGTAGGTTGCATAGGCTTTTTACAGTCACGTTAAAAGTTTTTTCATTAATGCCGTGTTGTTTAAAACAAATTCAATAATCGCGTGTCAATTACACACCTAAAAGTTAACAAACTACCAATTACAAATAACCATGATTTGATCAACTTTGGCATTGTTGCAAACAAGATAGAGTTGTTCAAGTTCATAAAAATAACTTCAATCATCATTAATTAATAAAATGAAGTGAAAAGTTTGGCTTTGACTTTGACCCATATATAACCTTCGGCTTCAAGCAAATGTGGATTTGTGGCTTACTAATTCCATACAAAGGCGCAAAAATAGTTACCAGTGCACGGAATGGTAACCGTGTTTAAATAGATCAAATGCATTACAGTAATTCAATGATTTGCAAAAAAGGAAGCAGTTTTTGTCAGTAGGAAAGGCTAGTGAGCTGAAACTCGTAATTTTTCCATTTTCATCATTTCCATTGACCCCATGTATAGTTTTTTCTCTGAAAAAGGATAGAATACGTACGCAACTTTAAATTGTAATCAAATCACGTTAGTCACATTGATTTACATAAAAGGACCGCCTACAACTTTCATTTTGTTTGCTCAGCAAGAGGTTTTGTGTGAGGTGTACAGGTGACTAATTGCTCATGAATTCTTTCATTGCAAGTAAAATATAGAGCTGTCGGCAGAAGCGTAATCTGGAATTTGGATCTGCATAAAATTGTATAGGTATTCAAGCTAGCAGTATCAAACAGCCTGACTTGATGAAGTACCTCAACTCTCAACATTGAACTTTACAAAAAGGAATGAATTGGACATTTTTATTTGTTTCGCCAATTTGTTTTTTTTTTTTTTTTGGCTATGCCTCAATTGTACGAGATAATATTTGCACGAGGAAGTTATCAAAATGGTAAAGGTGAATGATTAAGTTTAATAAAAATTCAACAAATTTTAACATGCTGAAAATCTACAATCTTATTTAGGTACATCTGTTAATTTCATTGTAAAACGTGAACCAGACAGCAATTAGCTGTTGTCCCAACACGGCTATAAAGATCTGTATCGTGATAATTGTTCAAGATGTTCTCGAGCCTTTTCAAGAGCTTTTATCGAAAATGAACAGCCCTCCATCTAGTCTGCTCTAGAAAGCAAGCGTTCTTTGATTAAAAGAAACATCTATGAAATTATTCTCTTGAAGTTTTATTGGATGGTTGAAAAGTTTTAGATAAAAAAGCCATTTTAATAAGACAAACGACATGGTCCTACATCTTTCTTTTCAATAAATCTTTGCATTAAGAAGAAATAATGATTTTGATTCACTTTAGTCTCGGGTTATTTTGTTAAGACTTTGGATTATATGAGATATAAAAAAGTATCCATATTACACAAGTAGAATTACTATAATGTACGAGTGCAGTAATCGATTGGAGTGAGTTGGACGAGAAAGATCTAATAAATTTGTAGTAGTAAATTACTCTCTCAAAGTGAGTCTTTGATTGCAGTAATAATTTATCGTCTTTTCGTGGAGACATGCCCTGATACTGTTAAAGTAGCGTTTTGCTCGTGTGCACTAAATGAATTGGACGGATAAACATCTCAATTGAAAGTAAACTGGATTTGCAACTGGTAATTTCGTCTCCTCTAAAAAATCTCAATCTGACAAGAAGGTAAAGCACCCCAAGGTACATCAAATACGAGCGTTTTACATGCATTTGACGAAGTGCAATTCCGCTAAGGGTGTGCTTTGGATAAATTAAACTTAGGGATAATTTGAACATTCAACTGGTGGAGCGGACAAATATTTGCTGTGGCATTGGGTTGAGGTAGCATGTGTTCTGTGGTTTTCCTCCTATTGCGCAATCCTAAACCTAACCACGCTAAGTAAATACACAGGTACATATCATAATTAAGTAAGTAACAGACTATCTGGTCCAACTGATTTTTTTAAATATCCGGAGGGTGACAAAATCGTTACAAAATGTGTGTTTTTGAGGGGTTTGGTAAAATTCAGTCATTTCATCTAAAAGGTTACTTTAAAGCTGGTAATCACACCAAAGTCAGGGAGAGGATTTCAATTTGTTTAATGAAAATAAAAGTGAGAATGGGACAGGAACAAGCTTTTTATACGAGGATCTATATGTAGGTCAAGAAAGTTCTACGTTGCGTTGGTTGTAGTAGTTACTCTCTAAGCTTTAACTAGAGATAGATTATCATGTCATGTCGTGAGTAAAAAGTAAAAAGTCTAGTATTATTATCCAATTTAATTCCGTGGTGTAGACAAGAGTGGTACTAGAACTTCCATAAACGCAACGTAATCCACCATCAAGGTTGCTTTTGAAAACAAGCTCGGGAAAATGAAGATGTTTTTGTGCTTCCTGTCCCAAGATTTATCCTGACATGATATAGTGGAAGTAGATGAACTTGTTTTTGCAGTAAGGATAAACATTGAGATATCCCAAGAAAATTGTGATCTTTCACAAAAATGTTTTTATCCATCCTTCCTGAGAGGAAGGGAGGAAGAAAACGAGAAGATAAAACCCAAAAACATTACGTACTAGAATGTTTTCTTATTTTATTTTCTACCCAAGGCAGTTTTTATTAGTGTACTCCATTGTTTGACTTTTTCTTCTTTCTTCAATGGAAGTTAGTTTATATTCCTTTCCTTTTTTGAGAACTATTTGCTTTTCTCTCGCATAAATGACTTTAGCAAACACTTCACTACATACATACAACCATAAGATCATTGCATTGTCCTCACCTCAAGTACAGTACTGAATGTCGAGTTGGCGGTGGTACTGGACAGAAACTAGTGGCTTGAATTCTTCTTCAAAATATTTAGAGCAGATTGACGTTTTCCCTTGAAGATTTTTAAAGATAGAAATGATTATAAAAGTTGAAGTTCCTTGGCTTGTTGACAGATTAAAACAACTTGGGATCACAACAGAAACAGAAACCTAATAACATGCTTTTTCAGGTAGCCGCTTGAGCAACCCTAGAGATTTTCCTTGTCTTCATTTCCCTTCCCACAATTTTCCATGGGGTTTGTTTTCATTCCTGAATAATAGGTTCGGTACTGTACTGGTGCAGCTCTTATCTGCTTGGTGACGTACAATGTTGATGTGATGATTATTACTAGGAAATATACTAATGGAATATGGCTGTAATTACATCCCGAAGCGACCCTCTTGTCTTTCCTCTTTACTTCCCACATTTTCCTCATTATTTCCCCTTCGCATTCATGAGGAAACCATAGGAGGTCGCGGGTCGTGATACGTAACGACGTTCCCAAGCATGATATATTTTTGGAATATCCCCAGGTGATACTGAAACGGTAACGGTAACGAGCAGATACATCTGCAATAAGGTATGTTGCACTATTGTTGTTTTGCGTTGTATTAGATAATCTTGTTTTCCTTTTTCATTTCCGTAAGCGACAAAAAAACTTTTATTTTGTACTTTGCTTACGCCTACAATAGCTACATTTAGGAAATTAATTACATTTATTGTTTGTTTGTCCAATACTTGTACGTTCCTAGTTCCTATTTTTTCTAACTTGTCTTAAAGAATTAGGTTAACAAAATTGATATGTATGTGACACATGTAGAAAAATTTCGTTCCGTAAAGTGAAGATATTTCTACCCTAGTTAAGCTATAACAATAAATTCGTAAGCTAAACCGGGGTACATACGGACGGCTCTAAGAAATTGGAATTAAAATGTCATCTTGGCGGTTTACCCGAAAACTTATCGAACTTGATAAACGCCCACGCAAACGGAGGTGGACAGGAACTTTAGTACTGCTTTGATTTCCGCTTGTCATCTCTTTTCAAACTTTAATTCAAAAGACAACGCACGCTCTGATGAGGCTACTAACCTGAAACTTGATGTGTATATCACATCGTCGAAGTCAATAAGCATTGTTTACTTTTGTGAAATCGTGAAGTGGAAAGTGGAATCCACACCCACGTTACTTCAGATAGTAAGGAAACGAAAGACATTCTTAATAACAACCATTTCTAGCACTGAACAAAAAAACACATTCATGAAGCATATGGACGTTAAACAGGTCTGGTTTACAGTGGCTTGTCAACCGAGTATAACGATTTATGTATGTACCTTTACCCAAATCAAGGAAATCTTCATGTTTGCAATTTAGGGGTCCCTGTTTCCCGAACTATTTCAGACATTACGTGAAACATTCGGAGATACCACATCGTCACTAACCTACTTTTTAGTTTTAAACCTGCCACGTTACAACAATATTTTCCTATTCCTAATGACATAACAGGTCCAAATAAATGTGAAAGTTTAAAAGTCGCTGGTGAAAGGATTTTTCATTGAATGGCATTGACAATGTTGAGGTTGAAACTTCTCCAGTTTACATCATTGGCATTCATTAGTTAGTCCTTTCAACATTCCACCTACACCACGCCGCCACAAACAACGTCAGTTAGGAATTCGACGTGTGACGCGACCTATTTCATTTAGCAGGAAAAAGTCCAGGGGCACCTTGAAGCTGATTTTAACCTTGGCGAATGTTCAGATCTTTGTTCGTTTGTCTTCAGAAATCCAGAAACATTTGAGAAAATTGGGTGTATACGTGAATGGCATGATACTTTAAAGTGGAAATGGGGATAGGTATTTGTAATTCAAGTCCTAAAAAAAGTATTACACCCTTTCCTATGCACACAGACGCACATACCAGAAGAAACCGACTTGCAATGCGAAAAGAAAAACATTTTTGTTTGGATCGAGGTGGATAATGATGCACATCTCAAAATTTACATTCGTGCTCCCCAAAGTCATATTTCTTTTTTTCAGAGAGATAACATAAAGTCACATATGCATCCCCTTATTTGACACGATTTAGCTTTAAGTTCAGCAATTTTTAACAAGCAGATTGAGAAATATCTTCATTTGTCAGTGACAAGACTAGTACCAAGGGCACGGAGAAGCCGGAAAATAAAGGTCTCTTGATGCTACTTTCTCCTGAAAAAACAAGGGGAAGGAAAAGGGGGACAGTTAGACTGACGAATCCCATATTTTTGTTAGAAAAGTAGGTAATTTGCCATCTCACTTGTGACGTACCACTTCCATCGCTCCCATGAAATGAGACCCTGAAGGCTTATCTCATTCTTCTCTGCTTAATTTCGCCTTTGCTGACAACCTTACATTGTCCTGCCACGCGTTCTTCCACTTTTCTCTTGTCTCAAGCCACTAGACAAAAAAGACTGTCCAAACCCTCGGCGTTGCTGCATGGTAAAGTGAACACTCGCTTCAATTCGGAAGATATTTATTATGTAACAATAAATGTATAATGTTATAAATGGAAATCCCTGTATTTTCGTATCCTTTTTCTGCGTACAAGATGACATTGAATATGCCGTAATCGTTTAAAAAAGTGGGTGGTCGGTAGGGAGAAGTATTGTGCAATGGAGAATTACATAAGTAAAATTAAGATGGCTTGAAGCCAACAGAAGAATTATGTTGGGAAATATTTTGTGTAACAAAGCGGAAAATGGCTGAGCAAACTATTTTTTAGACTCAATGAATCCCGAGAAGAAATCAAAAGTTGCATCCCTTATCCAAAAATTTCAAGGATTTTTGCGCTATTAAAACCAAAGCGAGGGAATGAAGGCATCATTTACACGAAAAATGTTCTCAAAGAAAATTAAACTGTCAATAAAACTACCACTAAAATTTCATGGTCTATTGTGCAAACGTAAAACTAATTGAATGGTATACCCCTGTTCATCTCCATGAATCATAATTTTTCCAGCGAGATGAAGTAAAAAATACCACATTTTATCGCCTAACAAGAAATTGTAGCTTTCCTCACCAAGCGAGAATCGTTCCAATCCAATGAAATATTTATGGCTTATGGCCAAAAGAAGAAGAGAATATGTAAGTGGATGTAGATATGAGGAACATGAGCACTGCGAGTCTGACGCTTCATTCACGCCTTCTTTCTTCGGCTTAGCCTGGCCTTGTCTCATTAATAATGTAGGTATGTAGGATAAGAGACAATGAAATGGGGGAAATGCATGTTATATTTTTTGTTTCAAAAATGTATTATCTGCGCATGTGACATGTCGATGACATTGAAAGTTATAAAATAAAAACATTATGGTGACATGTCCTAAATACAATGACGGGTCTCCACTCCACCGGGCGGTGGAAGGAAATCTGATATTATAGAACAACTGCCCAAGTTCACAAACTCATTAAAGTCGAGTTGTTATGCTTGGAAATTGTGTCTATATCTTTTCCAACGAATAAATAGTTTGCTTATGTAATTCTATTCGTTTTTGCAGCTTGATGAAGAGCACTTACTTAACTGGTCGGTCTGTCTCTAGATCTAGATCCCGGAATTGGAATGTTTGCGCTCACACTTAAATGAGAGGTTTTATTTATCTCTTGAGAGATATGAAAACGCATAAAAGTGTCTGAGTTATCATGTTGGCTTCCGCCATAGCGATTTACATATTTACATACAGCTATTTCTTTTCCGAATGCCATAGGACAACAATAAAACAAAGAGTTCTTTCATCTTTTGTAAACCGTATGGTTTGATAACAATTTATGAAGGGGATTTTCAAAGGAAATCCGAAACAAAAACTCAAAAAGAGTGGCTACATCCTTCACAACCAAACAAACTCCACGTGGTTGAGTAGTATTAATTTGATTTTACTCATTTGACTGTTGACTATTACCACCAACGCAGTGATTTCCTTAGCAAAAGTAAGTATATATATGTACCTCAATTTATATATGTATGTACCTATGTATATTTTTTTGCATACGCTTCAGACGCTCGGTCCGTTAAATTACTCCAAAAGTCATGAACTCATTTTAATGTAGGTAACTAGTTGTGTTGGGCAGGTCGGTTTTTTTCTAGTCTAAATTACGACTTACGATAAAAGTTTTTGAAGATATGAATGAGTGTACAAAAGTAACGTTGATGAATGTATGCAAAATGCGTAGTAATTTAGTAAGCCTCCTTGCCTCAGATAATGTGTTGCTTCCACATGTCAAAAAGAAGTAAGGAAGTATAAACAAAAACATGGGAAACGATGACACTTTGTGTATTGCCCTATTTTTTACCCTGCAAAATTTATTGCATACAGCACCTAGAAAAAAATTCATGCAGAAAATAAATTTTAAACCTTCATGTATATAATAAATCAAGCATGAATATGATGCATACGACGACCCACGAGAATAATATGATGCTGCCAAGCATTATACCACTACTACTTTCACTTTCTAGCTTTTTCAGTAAACCCAAAATAAATCATGCGGTTAATTTCTGAAGCTCATGATCAGTTCTCTCAATAATAAAGACAAGATGAACTACGATCTCATTTATTTGCCGGGAGCAAGATGTAAGTAAGCTTCTTTCTCATTTTAGCTAGGGATTTCATAATTTTATACAAACTTTTGCAGACGCTAATACTTTGTCATATAGTTCATCATCATCATGAATTTTTAAAGGATGGTTTACAGCAACTTGAAACAGACTTGGAGTAGTACCAGGGGCAAAAGAGGATTCCAAAACTGTCATGTTAATACTTCATGTATGCGCTTAACCGGTCTCGCAACATGTCATATTGCAAATGCGCTCCTTTCAGTTTGACAAAAAACTGACATTTGAGAGTCTTGAGATGTTCTGTTTTTGTGTCTGTATGGAAGTTGTCGTAAATATATGCTGCAGAACAAAAGACCGAGAATTATGTAGGTAACTTAATATATTATGCTGGTGGAAAAATAGTAGGAGTTTTATAGATTGACACGGTACTATTTAATCTGCGAAATTGCAGTATAAACATGTTAAAACTTGTGCGCACCACTTTATCCAATTACAAGTTTGCATGTAAGAATGGGATAAACCAAGAACATATGAGAGCTCATTAAATGCTAAGTAGGAAAACTAAAAAAGCGTTTTATTTTAAACAGAAAATTACGGACTAGTAAATCTATGAATGTTCCACCGTCTGACCGTTTTGTTTTCATTTAATTTACAGAGAAAATTTGGCCAGAGCACACGAACAATTTATTTAGGTCGTGGTAGATGAAACTAAAAAAACATTTACAGCCTGAAATGTCGGGCTTAAATTAACACGAATTTATACGCAATAATTTGCATGAAAAATGCTTTCCCATTGATTACTACTTTGCATAAACAAACATAATATACAGAAAAAGACTTGAAACCATTTCATTGAAACGGATAACTGTTAATATGTGCATTCGATCAAATTTAAATTGTAAATGAGAGGCTGATCATATTGCGATTGATCAAGTTCTTTCTGGCAAGTAAGTCATCTAAAATTGAAGGTTTCATAACGACACGACGCGAACAAATGGAAAGCATGGTTCCCTTTTTCAAAAATTACCCTTGTACTTGCTTTCTTTTGTTGACCTTTGTTCATGTTATACTTTGACTAAAATTCCGGAAATTGAAACAGTTCATTCAATCTAACGGATTGCTTCAGAATGTGGTCGGCATTGGAATTGGAATTGAATCAGTCTTTGATCCATTTTTAAAATGCGAAGCACGAGGGAATGCGCTTCAATGACTCGATTTACCCATACTTGTCTTTGGTACACAAAGAAAGTACAAAATAATAGAAAAATTTGAGCACCTACCCAAACCAAAGTTGAACGGGAGAATTTATTTTCGAGTAAAATGCGATGTATATGTATGGATTTCTCAGAAAGTATGATTGAGGGCAGGTTGAAATCCATGATGTTTCTGTTTCACTATTGTTCGTGTTCTCTGCCCACAGTATTTTCCAGGACTACGGTTGTAATTCGAGGTGGAATGTATTGCTCATGGTTTGGTTTTGGTTGCGTAAAGTTGAATAGGTAATATTACAGTCATATTCTAAGAACACTTTTTGCGTGAATGGGGAACAAGAATTTTCGCAAGTTCATGCATTCGCGTGTGTAACTGTCGTCAGTTACCTACACAAAAAAATGTTTGTTACACTTTTAGCCAGCGCCGCGACATGGATGTTTTGTGCATGCACATGTAGTATCGTTGCATGTCTATGTACGTATTTGTTTTTGTGATCTAAATCTGTTTTAACTCTCTTGAGTATCTCAAAGCTAAGAATTGCATTGACATAATTAAAACTCTTTCTTGTTTTTTATAAGCCAGTAAAACACTTTGTTATATATTCAAGCATTCAAAAATTAATTTCGGAGAATTGCGCTTAATAAATGGAAACGAAACGACCGTGAGCAAAAATATCAAGTGATAGATAATTATTTTATTTTTAGGTATTTTTCTTCAACCCACGCTGCCAGCCAATTTTGTTTATGGCTATTAATTATTTTGTTCCAAGAAACAAAGCTGTTTAAAAAGCTGTAGATTTCGTAGGGATAGAAAATTACCTATTTTTAGACTTAATATGAAAGCATGTTCAGAAGAAATGTCACCAAATTAATCTGAAATTTCGTGGATAAGATTGAAGAAGATCATTTGCTGGTAGATGAAAGTAATGAGATGAAACGGGAAAGGTATTGACGCACGAGGTGGAAATGATGTCTAGTTTATTACTCGCTCAACCATATCTATCATGCAATAGGATTACAGGACTTTCACCTCTTGTGACAGAAAAATTTAGCGGATTATTCGATGGATTTAGTACTGATAAGTAAAATACATCGAACTAAAAACGAGACCGCCTTAAGGTACGTACCCTGGATTTGCTGATTGACGCACCCTCCCACTGATTTGTCTTAAATAGCAAGCAAATAGCATAGCAATATCCATATACCAAATTTTAAAAATTGATTTTAGTTGAGACAGTACTTAACTATAATTTCTACTGCTTTTTAAAGTCTCGGTATTGTAATTAATTTTCTGATTTTGTATGCTTCAATAGTGTTTCAGCCAAGCAATAGAATTTCATGATGGCAGCACCCTGTACCGTCTACCCGCCATAAAGAGGAAATATTTTATCCTTCACTAGTTTAGTCTTAGTTTTACTATGAAGAGGGTATTAATTAGCTCATTGTTTACACGCCACCACCGGCTTGTCTGTGTGATTACAGTTCCTTTCCCCAACATTTTAAAGTTTGAATTACGCTGTTTTTCAGCTGTAATTTGCATATTTTATCTAGTATGCAAAGCCGCCAGCCAATGAAACTAGGGATGTATGATATGTTGGCGTCCGGCGAACATCGTAAACTACTCAAGCTTTAGATCAGTGAGTCCATTCACACCATACGGAAGCTTAAAATCCATTTCCAGATCTGTTGTGAAGAACAATACTTGACTAATTAGGAATAACATACCTTGGATTTGAAAGAATAAATACAGCTTTTCATCCATAAATTAGGTAGGAGTTGTCAGCAAGATGAATGACCTGGTGTTTAACGAAAGCGTTGATGCAATATCACCTCTTTATAGCCACTGAGTTTCAGACAAAACAAGGAATTCTACGAAAGAGTCTAGATTCGCTACTAATTCCCCAATTCCAGACGCTAACAAATACCCCGAAGCTTAAACAACAAGATTATGCTGGAGTAGAGCAGACATTATAACAATATGGAATTACAGACAAAAACTTTTCCCCATTTTCATGACATTGATGACAAGTCAGAAATTTATTCATGTTGGACTCAATAATAAATCATTGCCACTTTTAGAATTGAACTATTCTGCTTTATTTCTCAGAGTTCTCTGAGCAGACAAAAAATCGTCATTATTAATTTTTTATTCGGAGCAAATGTGATCTGTTATGTTATAACCGATCGCGATCGCTTTTTATACCAAAAGATCATCAATCATTTAATTACAAAGAAAAGGATACTTTTAAAACCGGCCTGGCAAAATATTTCCCAGGCTTGCTTTTCCATTGCCTGATTGTTATTGTTCCATACAGTATGACCCGCCTACTTACCATACACCATTTCTCTCGCAAATGAGCAATAATTTCGCTTTGCATGAAATAAATTAAAATTTTATAATGCTAAAATATTGTACGTATTGTGAAATTTTGAAAGATTTTGACACACTAACCAAAAATTAATTAACATAAATACTGTACTTTTGTTAAAGCTTTTAGAATATACAAAGTCATTTAAAAGTCATGAAATACAATATATGTGTCGGAAAACGAAACTAATTTCTTTTGACAGGAAGGCCAAATAATTTAAGTTTAAATTAGTTTTAAGGACGCCTTAAAACAAAGTTTGTTCCAGGTAGATTTTTATTCCAAAATTATTATGACAGGGAAACAAAATTCAACTTACAATTAGTTAGGTCGTGTGTGTAGCAGGAAAACCTAATTTTAGTACAACCACCTACATTGGAGATGTAAAAATTGTAATAATCAACATAGGTAACACTTGCTTTAGAATCTAATTTCTAAATTGTAAACCATTGGTAGGAACTCACTACATGTAGTTGTAGGACAATGTGCCAGGAAGGATATAAACAATAGTAAAATATGAATAGACATGTTATTACTTACTTACAATTCAAAACTCCTTGCTTAAGATGTCAACTTGAAAATGTACACAAAAACGTCATGCCTTAAAAGAAATTATTAATTTTAGTAAAAGTTTCTTAGCATAGTCGGGTTGTCAAAGGAAGTGAGGCAAGAAGAATCAAGGTGAAAGTTACATGAAAGGAAGGAGTAAAGAAATGTTTAGTCTTTGTCTTTATATGTTCTCCAGAACTCCTCCATTCATTCATAACGAACTTCCTTTCATACGGTTCGTTGCTCTGCTCTGATTTCGAGCATCATCTAAGGACATAAAAAAGGATTTATGTACCTTGGTCCTTTGTTTTTACGAAATTTTATCAGCCCAAAACAGCTTTTCCGTTGCAAAATATTTATGAAGCCGAAGCCAAGTAGTGCAACATTATGAAACCGATGTGGGAGGAGGAACTTAATTATGAATGGAAAACAAATTAAAAGAAAATCCTAGCCTTGTACGACTTGACATGACTATTAGATCTTAAATTTTAAACAATGAATATGATGTTAATATAGTCATAATTTGAACTTTCTTGCTATTTCCCCCATTCGAGCGAGATTCTACGAACGCTTGCAAAAGTTGTAAATTGCATACTATGAAGACTTAAAAAGACATGAATGCGGGCAAAGTTGAAAATGTGGGAGAAGTCCTAGTTCTGTGTTTGTATTTTTTACTTATATGAACTTATGCCCTAGTTTGAATCTTACCTCAAAATTTGACTCTTGGCAGGGCAATAACTTTTGCATTTTATGTCAAAATCTTCAATAAAGAAGAATCTTTCATTAAAACAACCTTTGCCAAAATTCAAACTTGATTACCAGTTTTATCATTCATGTGGGTTGTTTCACCATTAAAACATTTAATGACTTTTTTCTCCATAAAGATACTTAAATTGTGGGAACCGCCTGGAAAAATTGCATTTCTAAAGCGCGTCAACGAAAGATTCAGGTGCACATTAAAGCTTTAAGTTTTTAAACACTCGCCATTTCTCTCATTTCAACATAAAAAGCTTTGTTGACTCTGGCTCTGACACTGCAGTGATGAAAGGCAAGGTCTTTTTCCTGAGCTCTCGACCTCAACTTTCCAGCAAAGCTTTGCATCAATAAAGAAAGTGCAAAGTGTGAGGGTAATCGTTATTTTAATGCGTTTTTCATGGTGAAAATACTCATTAGCAAGAAAAATAACTTTGCTACTCAAGAGAGTCTCTTTCCTCCTGCTTCTGATTATGGAATAATAATTTTTTCATGCTAGGAAAAAAAAATCTTGAATTTCCTGGCCATAAAATTTGACCTGTTTTACAACACCTCAGGTAAGATCCTTGAAGCTAAAAGCTAAAATGGTTGGAATTACACCTAAAAAGAAGATATAAGTTTAGGTAGGCATAGGAAGCCTTGCAAAAAACGCGGAAGTAATAGTCCCTTGTTTTCTATGGAAAATTGATGGATTTGGGGCTTGGAATTTTAATATGGTCACAGATGGCACCTTTCCTGCTTGAAGCAGCATCAAATTAATGGGCTATGATAAAAAGGACAAGGTACTGAAATTGAACATGCTCCGCATATTTACAACCAAATCTTTCGAGTTCCCGTTTTAAGGAATATTTTTCCTTCAACCTACCCGCAAATGCAAATACGCCTGTATATTTAATCATCTACCCTTCCAGATGTTTCTTCTTCTTTTGGGCTCTTATTTTTTGCTGCCCTGTTCACCATCAGACCAAAGCCAAACGAAACCCGACTCTTCAATGAAGCATATCAGAAAAATAAATACTTGATGCTTTTTATTGGTTTCCTGACAAATTCACCTCAAATGCCTCAACAAGAGTCTTTCCGCAAAGTTTTCCAAACCATACTTTACTTCCATTTCTTGTACAGATCTCTTTGCATCTCTTGTTTTTTTATGCGTATTTGTCGAAGCAAAAGTACATATTCGGATCTTTTTTGTCATGACGGTCCGGCACACAAGCTTATTTTTTTTATTAGAAATTCCATTGACCAGCGCATTTTGCCTTTATAAAAATAATATTCCACACAAAAAATACCTCAAAAGGGCCCACGAGAGGAGAGTTTATATGTGAGTTGCTGGGAAAATGCTCTCATTTTTCTAGGAATGATGGTGATCCCAATGGTACTTGAAAGTCATCGATATCACTTTCACTGCTTCTGGGTGGTTCGTTCAGTGCTCTGAAAATGTTCATTCATGCAATACTTGGACATCTGACAGAATTTAAGCAGTATTTTGGAAAACATATATTAAATGTTTCTGACTCGTTGGTTGGTCAGATAAGTACATGATTCAAGGGAAACGGACGAAAATAAAATAATATCATTTAATCCTTTTGGGCTTTAACTTGTATTTTTTTAATCCGCCTTGTTTTTATTGGCTTGGTTGATTAACTTGTAGTCTCAAAAAGACTATTTATAAAAATTTAGTAAATTTCATGAGCCCACATTGGTTTATCCCTGAGACGGTCCAAGTAATGGACCACTTAAGTGCCTGAAACAGAAATTCAATACTAATAATTATTATAGGTCAACTTTTATACAAAGAATAAATTGATATTTTAGGTACGATAATATGGTTTTAGATTTTAGGAGATCAAACATTTCTAATTCGATTCCGACATTTTTTTCCTGGGAAAACAAGAGTCACCGACGAATTATTTGGAGTCCTCACTTTAGAAACTGCTCTTACAATTTCAAAGGAAAAGCTTGACAGAAATATCATATAATCCCTACACGTGTAATCTCTTATAGTATGGCAAAACAACTGGGACCCTTTTATAATTACATATTAAGAATTATGTATTAGGAACCGTTCTTAAGTAGCAAAACCAATAAAGTGCACGTCTTAAAAATGACAACGATTATTCCAAGGGCTCAAAATTATGGAAGCATTATACTTTCAAATCGAAAGCAATGTGTATCAATTTTAGAAGAATTATTATAATTTACTGATTCGAGTAAGCAGGAAATACTACAAGAGCTATTTTTCTCGAAAGTTGAACGATCTGCTGGGAGACGCGATAGAATGGAATCAAGTCCAAACACGTACACTTATATGACATGGTAATGCGAAAGCAACAACTGAATATTCATGAATTTATGTTTCCTTCGCAAACTTTGAAGAAGCGAACATCTTTGTGAGTAATAACGGCAAACAAAATTGGTTTTCAATGCGGCACCAGCAGTAACAGTAGCACTAAACCAAAGCGTCTCTAACTTTGCGGAATGAAATCGCTTACCACCATACAACGCCATAAACTATCAAAAGTTGGTTGGGCCACGTCTCATTTTTAACTGGAAAAGTTTTTTCATACAAAAACTTACCTACCTAATCCTTTTATTCTCCACAAAAGAGATTTTCTATCCAACAATTCGTGTTGTGGATCTTTTTTGTTTGGGAGAGAGCAAATGTGAAGTTGACAAAGAAAAAAGAAACTAATCTGTTTTAAACTATTCTTGTTTCACGCCAGAGGAAACATGATCTATTGCGAAATATAATGTTCAATAATAGCAGTTATTGCAACTGAAGCAGGCCAGGGTGGTATGGTCTAGCACGATAAATTCGGCAAAATTGCATTTTACAGGAACCTTTTCAATTCCAGAGTTTTACTTACACGTGCTCTAAAAAGTTTTTAATGGAATTTTGGTTCAAAGAATTCAAGCAAGTAGTATGTATTTATTCAGTCGTTACTGTCATTGTACTTGCGATAGTTCATTGAGGGCAAGGTTAAGGAAACTGAAAAAGACACTTGAGCCATTGAATGCGCTTTAATGTGATTTATTTAACAAGAACGCAAAGTAAATATATGCATGAATAATCTACATTCGCCCCAGCGCTTTGAGGAAGCTGATAAGGGTCGTTGCAACACCTCAAGGTCGTCGTGAACGACATCTTGCATTTCCGACATTCTTTTCACCAGATTTTTACATCTGATCAACTGTCAAGGCCGTCAAGGGCAGTGATGTCTACCTCTACAACTTACTTTGATGCACATGAATATTCGAAATCGAAATTTACTATCAAGTTTGTGGCGAAGTGTGGTTTTTTATCTTCGTCCTTTGTTCAAGTTCAGCTTTTCAGCATTCCTTTTATCATGAAAACGGACAATGGAAATGGTTGACATGAATAGTTATTGCTCCATGTTACATCGTCCGCAACATTGCATTGTTACAAAAGCATTAAGATAAGCCTTATGAAAGAAACTCAAAGTTTGCTGAAATCTCTTACTTCAATCTTATTCATAACACAACTCGTTCACTACAACGATCACGTCATCTTGTGACGATATGCGTGCGCGAGACATGTTTTCGTGTAATCCCAACACAACATAAGTTTCATGAAATGAAGCAGTCAAACTAAAACCAGAAGGACGGATAAACTTCAAACCCGGATTCACGATAAGGCTTCAAAAAGACCTTTATCAAATGAAATGATGAAAGATGAAATAGCCATCATTCTTCTGGAGACGTGGTGATGACAACATTCAGTAAAGAGCATTCTCGCCCAACATGTGTGTAACATCATCATCATGATCATCGATCAATGCAGTAGACGTTGGGCGGAGTAGTGCAGAGCACCGTTTGCATTTCAAAGGAATTGATGAGCCGGTCTATGGCGTGACCTGCTACTTAATCGTTGACATATAAAAAGTATATTTCGTTTCAAACAACAAACTCATGAAAATATTTAAAAATCCCCGCTCCTTTCACGCTATTCAAAGAGGTTTAGGGAAAAAAGTTTACGGGGTATCAAATGGTAAATTCAGCACATGTCCAGCACACAAACCATGTGCTGGTTCCACCCTGCATGATTGCACCATTTCCTACGCTAAATTAGCACATTTTTCCACTATTCCGCGCCCAATTACCCATTGGTCCAAAATTAAAGAATGCCTCAGTATGGCTTGAGTTACTATGCAATTTAGTTAAAATGAGTGACTCTCCCAAAACTTTGCATGTGATACTAGTGGCTAAACGAATAGAATGGATGATAATTTACCAGGAAACGGTCAGGTCTGTACATCGAGTTAAAAACTTCAAGCGATGCCAACCTACACAAAAACATATGGAGAATTTGATCCAAGTCAGTTTTGCCCCGAATATTAACATTTTCTGCTCTGTGAAGCTATTTTAAGCAGCGGACTTATATCATGGGAGCGTATTTAGAGTTCAAATCTGCTTCGTTTACATATAATTTTGCTTATAAAGAAAGCATACAAATAAAAAGTGAAGAAAATCCCATTTTTTTGCAGGTTCCTGCTTTAAATGCGATCCTATCTGATGGGCGAGTGGTTTACAGGGGAGGAGAATGTTAATATTTGGGGCAAAATTGACTTGGATCGAATTCTCCATACTTTTTTGTGTATGTTGTCTTTGCTTGAAGTTTTTAACTCGATGTACAGATCCGACCATTTCCTTGTTAGTCACCGACTGACCTCAAATTTGGAAGATAGGTTCCTGGCGTACTGGGAAGACTCCCATTCCTTTTTAACAAAATCGGTTACAAAAACGGCAGGTCAAAAGTTGAAATTTGTTACACATCCTTATGGCTTTTAAGAACTCATTCGAAAGCGCTTGGAAAACTGAGTAAGGCTGTTAATTTAAAATTTGGAAATGGTTTTACCGTCAACGACCGGAAGGCGTTGAAATTTTTTATTGCAACATACGCCTTGTGATAGCTCTTTCGAAACTCAAAGCTTCCAAAGCGATTGAATAAAACGTAACAAGCTCCAGTCGATTCAAATTGTGGAAGACTTTTGAAGAATATGTTAGCTTGGAACTATCCATACACATATGCCATCGCCTCCGAACTTCAGGTGCACAATAATTAAAGTATATATCCGTCGTTTTCCATTGATTCCGTCGGTGACTTGGGGAAGAAAAATAAAAAACCAAGCGCTCTACCCAAAAGCTATGGATAAGCTCTTTGAAATAATTAAATTTTGTTTTAAAAAAATAACGTATCATATTTGGACCAATGTACAGTTAAGCACATTAAAAGTGTTAAACAGCAC
>JAHZMX010003795.1:0-11761 GCA_027743895.1 Seira musarum
ACAAGATGGGGAGAATCCCCTTTAACAAACAAAGTGCTTCAACTATGACTTAGCAAGCAAGTGGCTTTTGAACGCCACACGAATAATGCTAGTCTTTGAAATATTTATTTTTTTAATTCCTAAAGACTTCGAAAATAATTTTCGCGATCTGCCCGGCTTCCTTCGGGGGTTTCGTACACCCCCTGGCACCCCCTCGGTTAGGTCCTGCTTGTAGATACTGTTATGCATCCTGTCCCATAAATTGTCATTAAGATGCATACTTCATACAGATATCACAACGGTATAAATGCAAATTTCTTTAGTCATCGATTGCCGTTTACAGTAATTAAATTTCAAAATTGTAATGTAACAGCACTGCTCTCTTTCCGACCGTTAATAATCAAAATCACTGAGTATTCTCCTTCTCCCCAACACCGCGGGAAGGTTGTTAACTATCGTTTGTCTACGTTGGTCCGGGCCGCTTATCATTGGCATGGGGTATGACAACGAAACTAACTTGGGCAAGCGGTGGTTAACAGCCTTCCCGCGGCGTTGGGGAGAATGAGAATATTCAGTGATTTTGATTATTATCGATCGGAAAGAGAGCAGTGTGTAACAGTCTTATTTAATTTTTAAAGGACTTTCGAATGAGTTAGCATAATTTGGCGATGAACATTATATTATTCGCTGCTCTTTAATAATGACTAATAAATTTATTAAAGGAATAAAAGGTGCCAGACCCCGACTTCTGTAAATGCAGCTGGAGTCTTTTCGAATGACTGATAACAATGTTTGTGGTGATTTTTTCTTAGAATTTACATTTAAGCGAATTTGCTTTCCAAAATTTTGAAATTTTTTTTAGAACAAATAAGAAGTTATTACTTTGGCGTTTATTATGATTTTATTTCTGCTTACGGTTTGCACTGAAAGGTGAGGCCAAGCAACATGTATTAAATAAAAAATATATTTTGGCCTACCTACTCCTTTCTTGTGGAAATGTAGGGAACCGGAGCTGAACTAACTGATTACCCCAAAAAATATAGCCACTAAAGCTAATCTTGAGGGAGCGAGAGACCATCTGCAACTTGATTGGGAAATATTACGTTTCTCCGGTAGTTCCAAAGCTTTGTTCGTTTACGTCTCGCCTGTCTTGGTTTTCCCTCACTTTCTCTAACACAAAACGCACACTTCATATCTTTAACCATAAAATTTGTTTGAAGAATCCTCACTGCAGCATAACATTGTTTAATTTTGAACCAGAAATACTCGGGTGCTTCTAAGATGAAGTCATTGTAGAGCCTATGCCTGAATTTTATGCTACTAAAGCACTCCACTACAGCAATTACTGTAGCAATTGTAAGGAAAATAAAATGAACGTAAAATACTACGACAATGTTACCATCCAATTCTGCAGGGAAGAATTGATCATCTGTATTATTTATTGCCCTTGCTACCGTATCATTCCAAGTTTCAATTCTAAGTTTATATGCTCCCCACAAAACTGCGATTCCACTCTGTTGGAATAAATATGACCGCAAGATAAACTTCGAGATCAAAATCCGTATATTGGTAATCAAAATGTTATTGTAAATCTGCCCAAGTGGTCTCATTGATTTAAAAATAACAGCCTTTTTCCCCATCGCTTTAGAATTAGCCACTAACTCGCGAGTCTTTAGTTCTACATTTATTACTTCGGAAAGCTTGTCAACATACACTTCTTCCCTGCAGTTTGATAGTAAATGTGTGTAATTTTCTTTACCCTTAAATGCACCAAAGAAATCATAATAAGTGTTTGGCAGTGCTTCCAACAAATTTGTAATTCAATTTAGTTGAGTTCTTCCGCAAGTTATAAAATAACCTAAAAATTGTTATGTAGTCAACCATTAGACTAGAGTTGATTGGTCTCCGAAGTCGTGCATCCTGGTACAGGTTTATAAAAAATTTAAGTGGGTAGAGTTTGTTGTGTGAGAAGAAATCACTCACTTGAGAGGTAGAAAAGATCCTTGATGCTCTCTGTTTCGTTGTACTAAGAGCGAGAGGAGAATGAATGGTTACGTTTTTTGAAAGTATTTCATCGAAAGCGTTTGGCAGTTTATTTGATATTGGCGCCGTTAGTTTATTAATGTTGTCACCAAAATAGGAATTGCTTAGAACGATTCCGGCTACTATCCATGCACCAAACAACCATTTACTTTGTCTGATAGCACTAGTGCCTTGGTCAATCAAAATGTCGTATGCCACAACAATGCCATACAATGCTTTCAAAACCGTAGAACAATTACATTCTTTATAAAGACCAGTACTTATTTGCAGAGTGAGGCCGCTAACAACTGAGGCTATCAACAGCACAAGCCACACTTCCCATTCAAAGGCAGATACGTACGCCACAAAGTATAGGAATCCAGGATATTGTTGTGGGAACACATCACGAAATGAACTTCGTCAACCCGTCCAGAGTAGCTTATTGAATTTATAATACCTACATTATAATTTTCATCGATTTTTGGTACCAGTGTCTTCAGAAAATTTGCCAAAACTATGTCTTCATATCCACTAATCATAGGATATACCGAGTTGATGGCCCATGTATTTAAACCTGATTTGGTTTGATAGAATTCCTCGTAGTATGTAATATTCTTGAAGATAATCCTTGAAAATATGTGGGAAAGGCTTTTGATTTTGCTCCTTTGATCATTTAAATAGTCGGCCTTGCCTTGGACTGTGGGTAAGTCGTCTGAACTAAAGGTATTCCATAGCAAAGATCTCTTTTCGCATTGTTGGTGTCCTAAGCTAAGAATTGTTTCAAGGGATAAAAGAGAATTAATTGAGAATAGGATTTCTTGAAACAGTAAATGTTTTTCGAATCGCCGTACACAATACATATAGAAGGGCGCTTTCCAAAAGTTGATTTCACCGCCCTCAACAAACGAACAATATTTAGAAAGAAAGTAATTGTATCCAACCCAATCAGGACACGCCATGATTACCCCATATTCAAGGAGCTGTGGTTCATCGTTAGATGTTTCTTGAATGTAAAACTGAATTTTTGTTGGGTATGCAATCGCAACCTCTTCAAATTTTTCCCACCAAATGTCAAATAATGGTACGTAATTTTGTTGAAAATTCCTTCCTGATGTAGTTCGTTTTGTCAAGTGCACAATAAAAGAGTTCGTATCAATTGAGGTGTACGGTATGCCGATGGTTGACTTGATCCCCAGTACGTAAAAAAAATTTGGTGGCGGATCAAATCGGACGAACGGGCCGTGACATATAGGTGGATCAATGTAAACCACTACAAAACAATTGAGAAACATCATCCTGGATTCTGTAGGGTATTTTGTGTAGTTTTTCTTTGTGAGTACTAAATTTAATCTTGCACAATAAATAGATTGTTTCAGTAGTTTAATGTCCCCGCGTAAATAATAGTGATGCTTGCTAATCACTAGTGGATGTTGGGAAGGAGGAAGTTCATAGGATCCTGGTATTGACGGAGAAATTTTCTAAAAAGCAAAATATTCATTATCATTTTCCTCTACATTTTAGCCTATTAAACGTCTCAGATATTTTTGCATGAATTATTTTAGCTAAGACTGATCATGTTGATTGAACTTACCGGTAAATCTACTTGATTTACTACAATATGGATGAAACAGTTCCGAAATGGTGTAAGCGCACGATTGATCGTTTCGTGAGTGTTCACGCTTTCTGGCACTAGAGAAATTGCAAAAGTGAAATCTACAAAAATGTAAAGCAAAAACAAGGAAGTAAGACGTAAAAGAATCAAGTCATTATTACGACGAGTATCTAGTGCTTTGGCCATGACAACGCTGTAACTCGAATTTATCGCCATTTGAAACAACTGGATTTTTACAGATATTTTAAATTTTGAAATATCAAATGAAAAGTTTTGTTAATTTCATCTGAGCAAAGTCAGTTTTTAGATGATTTACTAGTTAGTTTTATTTGTCAGCAGCTTTATTTCCAGACCAAAAGCTGTGCTATTTATGAGAACAGGCTGTAGCGATTTGGGATTAGAATTGTGTTGTTCATATAGAGAAATGGTATAAATTGAAGTTTAAATTACTATTTTAATGGAATGTGTGATCGATAGTCGTCGCTTATACATGCCTGTTATTCGCGATACGTAATTACACAGAGGTAGTTAGATTGCGAGGAAAAAACATGGTTTGTTTTGCTCATAAAATTTTGAGTTAATTACTATTCTAGTTTTCGTTAGTATAACGAACAAAACAGGGTATGTTGTTGTCTTCCATCAAAGCGTTGTTTCAAATTTCTAGTAATCGATTTTTTTGCTAATCATGCAACAAACAACCAAGTAAAATATACTTCGCCCGACATATCACACCCATGTGGAGAAGGCATTCGGTGTTTGTTTTTCTTCGTCTCGCTTTCACCAAAGTTAGTTTTGTGAGACACGCAAGGGACAAGGGTTTTTTTATTTGTTTTTAAGGGCAGTGGTCGTGTCCACCGAATTGTATTTCAGATTTGCTCTATATTCGTCGTCTAATTTTTTAAACAAATTCAAGCCAATCGAATTAACAACTGCTTTAATAAACCTTTAGTGCTGTGCCTTAGAAATAAGCGGTACGAACAAGTTGTTTTAGTCATCTTTGCATAAGTAACTGCTAAACATGCATGTACATAAAATTAATTTCAAAATAAACCGGAAATACATAAGATTTTTACTTCTGTGCACTACGTCGTACCTCTATGAAACACTTAGATCCATGTCCCAGGAAACTTTTTACTTTGCTAGAATCATATTCTCCCACACTTGGTCCTTTCATTTAGTAGAATCGAGTGAATGTAGCAAAGACTGACTTAAAAGAATATGTACATGCCAACGACGAATGTGCGGGAATTTGAGAGACCTTAGCAAACAATGTGCATAGTTCCCAAAGTAGCTTACGGATGCAGCCAAAGAAACAAGATTATTTGCCGTCACATCGCATCATATTTATCAAGTATTGCTTGATCGTGATACATGGGTAAGATAGGAAGCTTGGTGAAGTAAATAAGTTTGAAACTTGTAAACTACTACTGTTTCCACCCTTACTGAACACAAAGTATCTCAAGTGGCCAACCTGAACTTTTTTAAACCAGCACCAAAAAATTCTCCAAGTTTCAATCTGTCGAACCATCTATCTTTTATAATTAGCTCAGGCAGGCCATTTGACATACTGTCTTGGCCGGGAAATAAATACCAAGCGTATATGGTCCTTTTTAATTTCTGGTATTGTAGATGTTAGACCTGCAACTCTACCGGTAAATTTGCATTTTTACGATGTAAAATGAATAAATCTGTCTGTTCGGCTGCACTAATTTTAAGAATAAAAATGAATTACATACACAAAATTGCAGATGGATATCAATGATTTCTGAGTTAACGGTTTCTGAAAAAATCTGATTTTCGACAAACCATAACCAAACTTTATGTAACTATAATGTAGCACTGCTATTTAGATTTCTTAAAAACACAATTAGAAGAAGACAATTATATTTTGTTTGGCAACACACTTGTGGTTAAAACCGTTCATTCGCTCTTTTACTTTTGCTTTGGTGTGAATATAAATCTCGCTGTTCATCTTGGTTAATCGTTCTAATTTGCGCCACTTTTCTTATCTACATGCGACTAACATTCTTCCTGCTTTCAGTTTCATGCTTAAAATCTATTTTCGAGGAGTTTATTTTCAATCTCGCAATAAAGTTATTCAGCTCTTATGCAGCATTCATGGTATTACATCTTAATGCAAGAAAGTTCAAATGATATTGGCCAGACTAATACCAAA
Organism: Seira musarum; assembly: GCA_027743895.1. Taxonomy (NCBI): domain Eukaryota; kingdom Metazoa; phylum Arthropoda; class Collembola; order Entomobryomorpha; family Entomobryidae; genus Seira; species Seira musarum. The sequence goes on from JAHZMX010003795.1 coordinate 5,790, forward strand.
TAAGAATACATGTTGAATCAACTTGTTTCAAATTAGAATATTTTTATTGTTTCAAACAAATTTATTAATGTGGAGTAAATAATAGTGCCAATTACATTATTAGATTTAGGAAAATTAACAGTTTGACAAATTTTGACACAATCCGTTGGTAAGGCGCTTTTGGATATGTTCGTCGTTCGTGTATGTTTAGAAAAATCCCTGTAATGGAAGACGAAATATTTTAAATTAGTAAGCAACAAATAAATGTACAATACCACCTCCCTATAGCGACTCTCCAAGCATAACGTAAAACAGATGTGCCACTACGAAAAAGTTTCAATTTAAGGTCACATGTTCCTTATAATGAGAATGATTTGTGCAGGTGTGCGAAATGGCATTAAAGCCCACACTGAATCTTTACAAGGTTACTTACATACCTGTAGGCATAACAAATATTGTAATCATGTAGCTAAAAACAAACATAACAAAATTTATTACTGTTTTAATTTACCTTTAAAAACTAATTCGTGTCGTAGGGGTAGATTTTTATTTGCCAAACATGTACGCATCTGATGTCATATTGAGAATATTTTAAATGACATGGTTAGAGTCTGTTTCACTTAATCATAATATAATTTACATGACAATTATTTTCGTCTTTTACAGATAGTCGTACTAACGTCAGTGGTAAATGTGCATGTGCTTCCTTAAATGTTCACGTTGAGGAAACGAAGAGTCACAAAATTTGCATGAAAAAGGTTGTTCCCGGATGTGAAACAATAAATGAATGAAAAGGTTCCATTTTGAAAAGAATCCATCGCGAGTACAGAAAACGCAAAAGTACTTTTTTAATTCAAAGTATTGTAAATGAACTCTTTTTACATGTTCTTTAAGATTGTCCTTTGATTTGAAAGACTTTTTGCAATCCTTACATGGAAATGGTCTTGTTGAACTATGTACAGATCTATGAGCTTGTAAGTGACATTTTCTAGAAAAGGAAGCGTTGCAAATAAGGCACTTGTGTGGCCTTGATCCCTTGGTTGAATGAATTACTCCGTGATTGCGGAACATGAGATTCCAAACCAAAGTTTGTCCAAAATTTTTTGTCACAAAATGCACAGCTGTATTTACTCATGTCCAAACTTTCATGAAGTTTTCTGTGTCGGAATAAATATTGCTTTCTTTTAAAAGTTTTCTCACAGGAACTACATTTGTAAAGTTCTTTCGTGGTATGTATTTCAAAATGTGTCTTTAAACAAGACTTTGTTTTGAATTTTTTATCACACAATTTACACCTGAAGGGTTTTTCGTTTGTATGAATATTGTTGTGTTTTTTAAAGTTGGATTTGGATTTAAAATCCGCAGAACATATCGTGCACTTATATTTTTGAGTATTCTGATGGGCAATCAAATGTACCCTTAAATGAATCACTTCTTTTGAACAAATGTGACACTTTTTCTTCATGTTTTTGGGTAAATTTAAGTTTGAAGTAGTTTCCATGGAATACTTGTACACAAGTCCGTCACTAATTTAACGATATTTTTTGTTTTCCGTTTTGTTTATTGAAAATTTGATGTGAGATTTTTCGCTGCCCCTTTAAACTAACCAACTGACAGGGAAATTGTCATTTCATCACGGCCACCAAAAGCTATTGAGTTTACAGCCCAGCCCACGTATTATTTAGCTATGATTCGACATTTTCTAAATATTTTCAACGAGGTAGCTTTTGCATGGAAGTTTTTCCAATCGTCCTTGGTGTACGTGACTGTCTCTGAAGTAAAGTTTGATTTAAAAAACCCATTTTGGCTATTGACTTGTGTATGAGAGAATTCTTCTTATCGTTAGTTCATGTTTTTAGGTACTTTGGAAAATACAGATCTGATTTAATCCAGGGAAACTAGAGGCTTATATCGTTGCTAATTTTGTCAGCCACAGTAGCATAGTAGCATTTTGAAATGGTAAAATATACTTTTTAACTTTAACTTACTAAATGTCAAAAAAGACCAGAGAATAGGATTAGGAGTACTATTTGAATATTTTAGAGAGGATCAATGAAATTCACCATCGAGTACCTGGATAAGTGCGGTTGAGTTGACTTTACCTAAACAACATTGGTAACTCGCTCTCTTGCTTAATCCTTTTCCAAGTTAATCCGGGTAAACACTTAAATGCCTTCAAAGAACAATGTGGTTGATTCATTGGATAAATTAGTGATATGCATACCCAAGCTACGTACAATAATATAATAAAAAAATACAATTTTTTAATTCAGCGATAATTGAATGCGATTGGGTAGTCTTGGGCAAGTTGAATCAGATGACATGGCAATAGCCTGAAGATACGCAATGTAAATACCATTTTGGAACGAAAACGGTGGGTACAATTGAATTGCACGAAAACTAGTGTTGTTTTGCTGTTGAAACAGTGATAATGACGTAGCTGAAAATTAGGATCACAGATGAGAAAGTTGTACTCTCAGAATACTGTTTTAATGTCATTAAAGTTCCATAATGCTGTCAAAGACAACGAGAGCAACTAGACACACGAATTCCTCATATGAAAGTCATTGCAGCTTGCAACATGCTTCTACGAAAAGAGTTTGAAGATTCCTTGTCGAATGAGATGTTACAAGCTATGTTGGGTAAAAATGTCATAACCGGTTTATGCCACTGACGGTTAACGCATGTAAAAAACAGTTGTACTCAGCACTTTATGGGCTTTTGAATGAACTATGAGCAGGTTTATTTTCCATTTAAAGAAAATTTCAACGGTCTTTTGCCGTTGATCGTTAAAAAACTTCGAAATTCGGTTTTACTCAGTTTTTAATAAGCTATCCTAAGCCATAATATGTCTCATTTCAAAAAAATTCAGGCGTTGATCCTGTCGTTAATAGTTAACCCTAAATTCTGAAAAACAATAGGGGAGATCCTCAGTATGCCAGAAATCTTTGTTCCACAAATAGGGTCAATCGGTGAGCGTATTATTATTTTTGTTATCAGTCAGCTTGACATAACTATGGAAATATTTAAATCGGATGGATTGTAACAACTATTGAAAGTTTGGTTTCTCATAATTATGTAGATTCATTTTTTTCTATGACGTGTCATGTTTTCGTGCTTTGCAATTTTAAGATGATATTTCGTATGCCCACGAATTAAACAAAGACTGATACAGCTGTATACCTTTAGTTAAATGTTTCGTCGATATTTTCTGAATGAGTCGTAAAATTTCATTTGAAAAGGAAATTGTAAAAAAGACCAAATTTAGTGTTTGGCTACTTCTTTTGGCCCCTTCAGCCATTGTATGAGAAAACCAAGTTGCAAGGAAAGCGCTGTACGTCTACGAGTGAATTACGGGCGTCATCGACTCCTTAGGATAGATGTTGGCAAGACTTCCGGTTAAGGGGTCCATGATGAATCCTTTACTTAATGTTGTGCACGTTGAAAGCCCAGCAAAGAGGTAAGGCAGCAGTCTGTATAGTTCCAAACTGAGCAGTACGATTCTGCATTTTCTGCACCACCTTTGGCTATAGAAATATAAAATGAGTATAACTAGCATAGAGATGAACCAGTTAGCCAATGCTCAATGAAATTTTACCTCATTTCTTACGCGGATTCGCCAAAGAAGTATTTTAACTACAAGAACTTACAATGGATTAAGGAACTGAAGTTAGAAGTTGGAATAATTGAAAACCGGAATCGAATTTCAGTTACAAAACCTTAAACCTGGAATGTGGAATTGAAGTACGAAATTCATGGAATTGTACATGTCAGACTACTGGTACCAATCCAAATAAATTCATGTTCTGATAAACAAAATTGTCAAGGCATCAAATGTGCTTTATAATGGCATTCATCTATTTAATCATGCCATGGAAAAGGGTGAATAATATTGGATATCAGAAACATTTGTCCTTTAACTAACACTTTATCCCAGTCCACAAAATGTATCAACGCGTCTCGCATATCACAATGGAATTCAAAAAATCTTTGATCGTTATGATTAAAATATTAATCAATACCGACGTACGCTGTCAACGATTACTGCATAGATATTTGGACAGTCCCGAGTAAACTGGGAAAACAGAAATCGGAGTATATACTTTGCAGGTAATAAGTTTTTGTCAACATGTTGAATTTATGCACGAAAACGTATTTAAACGTAAATGCTGTGTGGCTGTGTTTAAACTTTAAAACTCAGTGCCTCCAAACTCGCGCAACTTGCATCAAGTTGCATCCAGCCAAAAATAATGACAAGGCTAAGTATATTAGCATTTGGCTCCAAATTGAAGGAAATGATTGTATTCGGAATTTATATAATGTTTTAATTGCATAAGTATTCAATACAATTATAAAAATTAAGTATCAAAGCAGAAACAATGTAAATTGCTCTATACTAATGTACTCGTAAAACCCTGGATGTAGTTTTCTGTTCATTTAGGTGTAATTTTCTTTTACAAGGCTTTATTTAATCAACCCTCTCTTACGTAATGGTCAAAAACCATTAGTACTACTCACTTATATCCGGTTTATGTTTAGAAAGGAAACCTTTGCAGTTGTAAAGGCAGGATATACGCCAAAAGATTGAAAAAAACTTTTAATGGCTTAAATTTAAATAGCAAAGCAGAAAAAAGCTTTAAACACACGGTAAGAGTGAATTAAACATTTAGTTGAGCTTTTAAATTTCTGTTAACACACATGTTGTCTTCCTTTGTGTCGTCAAACTATGAGTGATTTATTGCTTCGGTTTGTCGGATATTTGCTCAAACGCTTGGTCTTTCTGTGTTTTTGCAAACTCTTAAAAATTAACTGTTATTCGTTACTTTGAAATTACCTCTATTCAATCCATCATTGTATTCTTTATATTGTAACCTAACCTGCGAAAAACATATATAATGGAAAAGAAATCGCATTCCGAATCAATTTTGACATTGCACAACAATCTCTACAAATTTTATCCAGTCAGAATGATTGTGGAATGGGACATCACAAAATCGAAAGTATATTCTGAAGGAAGGAAATCACGTCACTATTTCCACTGGTATTTCAACATGTTTGTGATTATCTTTTTTGTCGGGTTTGGTTCATGTGTTGTAGTAATTACCACACAATGGCCGAATATAACACAAACGGGAATTTTTTGCGCAGCCATGGCAATCTGCTCAGAACTTGGTACGGGTTTCACCTATCTCCTAATTCTCAACGTTCAACACATTGTGGCAGACTACTTAACGCTCAGTGAACTGAAAGAAACTTTGTCAAAGCAAAACCCAGTCATGTCTGCAAGATTCATGGAAAATCCGAACTGGATTCTAACTTCAATATTTCTCAAATTTATTATCGTAGGTATATTTGTAACAAGTGTGATGTTAATTCCTGCTGGAATAGTTCTTGAATTAGACCCGTTCTACTACGTCCTTTTGAAATTTTTCAAAGGAGACGATTGGCTGACACTTTTTACTAGAATATCTGTAAGCGCAATTTGTATAGTGGAAGTGTGCCGACTATTTTCTATAATGATTCCAGGAAAGGTTTATTATTTGGAGCTTTGTCTACACTGTTTATATATAACTTCTGATTTTCCACTAAACGAACAGTACTTTTTTAAGTGGTACGCTGCCCTCCGTATTGCAACTTCCATATCGAGTTTTGCCGCTTCCTTTCTACTACATTTGCTTGGAAGTGGATTTCTATTTCTTATTTGGCATTATGTTTTCACTATCAAGTATTTTAACTACCTTCCCTTAGAAATTTACTGGTTTGGACCATTTGCTGCGATCGCTTTTACAATCTTTATTTATATTTGTACGTCACACCTTTCAATATGTTTGGAAGAATGTAATAAAATGATTGGGAAACACAGGAGAAATATGAGCTTGAATTGTATTCAGGTTCGGGGTAGACGTTTTATACTTAAGAGCCTAAAATCACTCAAGCCAATAGCGTTTAAGTGTGGTAATTTCTTTGATATTCGCAGAGAGACAGTAGCTTTG
>JAHZMX010003796.1:0-13473 GCA_027743895.1 Seira musarum
CCCACCACTTTGTGATGGTCTACCAATGACGCAGTCTCCCTCTGGATTTACATTTATTTCACAAAACAAATTTTTCTCGCATTTAAATGAAAGTGACTTTGATTTACTTACTTTCGGTGTGAACCAATTCATTGTCCAAATTGGACGACCAATATACACTTGGATGTCGGATATGGTGGAAAGTTGGTATTCACCAGGTGAAAGTAGTACTCAATACCACTCTCTTGATTCGCTTAATAGTGAAAAATATGGAAACCTCAACAAAATTATTAGGAGTTGGCTATTTGGATACGTGTCCAAATTACGGAGCTTACTATCGTTCATCAGTGCGGAAATGCTCGAAATACGTTAGCGACAAGAACTTACGTGGTGTCGGTGTCTACTTCTATTGCGCCCGTCAGTTTTCCAAATATTTGTTCAATGAATACAAAGTGTTGTACATAAACAAAACTAAATCATGGCGAGATTTAATAAGTATTTGCGATTCCGCTAAGGAATGTGAGGAACAAGCTCACCTCTTCTGGGCAAGTAATAAATTTAAAGATCTACCACGAAGAACCACAAAAGCCGAATATCTTTTAGACTGGAGGGATCGAACGGGAACGATTCTTCAAATATTTGCGAGAATATTTCTTGGTAACATTACTTACATGAATGGGCATGCAACTGAGTCCGCCAACACGTCAATGTACTCTTTTGCATTAATTCTGCCTGAAGGGCGGGATAAAACGCCGTATTTTCGGTCCATGCTTACGAATTTCTTGGGTGTACTTTCAAGCGCAATTGGAAGGGAACTTTTCTATCACAGCACTTTGAATGACCAGGTACACTTTATAATGTGCTCCTTCATGAGCCAAACAGGGAATTTGAGTTTACACGGTCTCATTACCATTACCGCATACAGACTAAACGTTTGGGTTGCTTTGGTTTGCGCGGTTTTGGGCTGGTCAATATTTCAAATAGTTGTCAATAAATTTTCGCTACTAAAACAAAGTCGACGTGGATGTTACGAAGTAGTGGAGGAAATTTGGAGAATTCTTTTGGCACAGGGAGCGGGCGGCTCAACAAACTGTAAATGGCTCTATGGGGTCTGGTTTCTAGCTGGGCTGGTCTTAACAAACGCGTATCTTGGGGACAACATTAATAACCTTACGGCTCCTTTACCCATCCTAAAATTGGATACGTTTTCACAAATTTTGGAAAATAATTTAACAGTTCACTCACCAATGAAGGTTGTAATGAATGCTCACGTATTAGATACAATGATAGAATTTATCGCTGAAACTGAGGAAGAAAATGTGGATAACCAAACAGCCGAAGAGTACAAAATTGATACGATAAACAACCTCGGAGGAGAACATATCACCATATTTGGTGACACTTATATCATGAAGAATTTTAAGGAGACCCTAGATGTCATTGAAGACCGCCTTGCTCGTATCGAGTCGAACATATCAAGCGTTTATGACTCCCTGAAACCGGGACACTATTTTTCCATCGTTTCTCGCTGTGCATCAGAGCCGTATGTTGACATTTGGTCAAAAGTTGTCAAAGTCAAATTACAGCTACTTCAAAGTATCGCGAATGGATCTGTTTTAGCCAGTCCGGATAACGTTGTCATATCAAAAGAACCGTACGGCAATATTTATCAAAATTTCATCTTCAACAGATTACGCCTAAATCCTTCGTTGATTTTGCAGCGATTTAGGTCCCTTATGCAGTCAGGGATCGACCAACTTTTTTTAAACTGGCAAGCCAGAATAGACTCTTGGAATGACACAGTACGACTAGCGAGAGAGAGTAATAAGGAGATATTTAATCCTGCCAAAATAAGTGGGAATATTAGGGTTGTATTTTTTCTTCATTTAGGTCTCATTTGCTCCGGAATTGCTGCATTTCTTATTGAGATGGGGAAAATTAGGGCAATTGTTCTTCAAAATATTATTTTTGTCATTAAAAGTTTTCTCAAAAGTATTTGTGATGGCTGCTTTAAAACTAATATTCCCACTGACCAAGCCCAACCGCGTAGTAATTTCAAACGACTCAATGCTAGAATTTTAATTGATGGCATTTAAATTTAAGTAGTACTTTGCAGTCATTATTTCAAAACGTGTACGTTTAGATGTGTTCGAACTATGGCTGGACAATAATTTCATGCGCATTGCTCGGCAAATCCTGAAGTTTAGCATTTACATGCAGAATAAGGTTACGTCATGAAAAAAATATTGAGGGATGATTTCGATTACATTGATTTACCTCTACATATGGAGGTTTTCATTTAAATGTTTTATGATGAAATAAACAAAGTTTTAAACATTATGAGATAAAGTTTTTCTGTCTGTCTGCATCCGCTCTTACTTTGTTTAGGTTTGAGCAATCAACCTGAAATTTGGTTTGCAGGTAGTATATATATACGTCACGTGTAGAAAGGCTATTAACTTACGGTAAATTTGAAGTAGACAGTTCAAATTGTTAGAGAAGCTGTAGTTATTTTGAAATGTCTCGGATTTGGCTAAAAATGATGTTGTCGCTGTTCGTGGTATTCCTCAATTAACGTTATTTGGCTAGATAATGCTTGTTATGAATATTGTCCGTATTCACGTGTCTGTAACTCTTCTAGCTAATTAGTCATGTCTGGTGTCCGCCTCAAGGACAAGTTACATTCAAGTCAATGTATGTTTCAAGTGTATTACTATGTCTATTCCTGAGTACGCCTCAAACCTATTCTGTAACTCATGCTGTAAAGAGCTTGGTGTTTCACCTTGTAAAATAAAACTATAAAATTGTCACACGGCAAACTACCATACACCTCATTAACCGCTCACTAAAGCAAACTAAACACAGTACACCATTATTTGACATGCTCAAAACAATTATTGATGAATTACGTGCACAAGATCTAGCAAATATCGCTATACACTATTACATAAAAAAATTAAAACCTACGAATTAATATGTTTCAGATGTAACAATAAATTAGTGCACTGATATAATTCCGTGTGCAAAAAATATGTTAGTAAATTGCACTACCAATTTTTACATTATAGGGTCTGAATTTGTATATCTAATTTACGTAAATCTATCATTTCGTGTTTGGAACATGGGTAGGGAATTTATCGTTTATTTAGATTGATGTTGTTATCTCAAAACATATTTGATCGAGTTTGAGATACTAAATTACAAGCATACTAAATCTAAATTTCTACAAAGATGGAAATTATCTATTTTTAATTATTAAGATTATCAAAAAATAACAAGCTAATCCCATTATTATGCGTATTATGACCACATTGATGATGATTTTACAGCAAATGCGTTAATGATACAGTAACGCTTGAAGCGATGCGCGTATCTACCATAGCCCTTAAATGACGGTTATGGAAACCTAACGTCAATTGGTCACTTTCACTCACATTTAGCTCCACACACACACACGATAGTTTTCAAATCCACCTTATACGCATTCTTTGAACTGTGGTATACATAACATTATCTTTGTCTTTTTCAAATAATTTTTTCAGCGTGGGATATGCAGACAGTTCAAAAAAACATGAGGTTGTAAGCGTCAAAATTTTGTGCTATAATGATTTTTCGCGTATTTTGTTTTGTTTAATTATTTGGATATGTGCGAAAGATCAAACAAGCAAAAAAAAAACTTAATAAATTTACTTACGTCTATGTGGGAATTACTAAGTGTTTGTTCAGCCATGAGTAATTTGCTTAGCGGTTTGTTTGCGTAGTTTACAGCATTTACTTACTGCTATGCAAGGCATGCTGTACTTTTATTATCATTATGTCATGGTTGGTGTTTGACAAAGTAATTTATAGTTTATAGTGCATAACTTTATCAACTTAAGGATAAAAACAACACCTGATGATTGAAAATACTTTTCACTAAGGGATTTTTAAGAGCGTACAAATTTAATTTTATGGTCGACTAGAAAAATAAATTTGAAGCTAAATTTCCGCATGACCATTTTATATGCTGACGGAAGGTTGGAAAGTAAAATAATATTAATAATACGTCGTAAAATGATGTTTAAAATCATACTTGTGGCTTTCCGTTTATTTAATTCATTCCATTGTATATCTTTAAAACCAAACAAAAATTCTGGTGGTATATTACATGAATTGTTTACACAATGTGCCATTCATTTCTCAGAAAGGATTAAAGCATTTTTTAAGGACCTTACCTTACACAGTGGAATTCACAAGGTTTGCATCCATCTTAATTACTGCATTACTTTGCATACCAAACTCCATAGAACTCCACGTAGTCGTGTCAACTCAACATGGATATCAACCGGATATGAAGATGTGATGTTGGTTTTTTACAGATTCTACTTTCAAAAGACATTTCTCAAACCGTGTATCGCACAAGTACCAACAGTGTCTAATTTTGATTTCTTGGGTTATATTGTTTACTCTCCCGAACATGACTGGCAAAAAACACAAAGCAATTTTAAATTCCCATGGATTCCTGCAAATTACCTAATTTTGCCTTACATATACCCACTTGAAGCCTGTATTCCTAAGTCGTATCCCTCAATTGTTCTTCTTGTTTCCATTACGGCAAATGGAACTCAGATATTTCTGGGGTGTTTGACCTGCATAGATTCTTCAGAAAGAATTTGTCAATACGGCGGAGTTAAAATTAAAAGCCAACCACTGGCAAGGGAATCAAATTTAAATGTGGTTCACAGAACATGGAACTTTTTTCACTCAAATCAAGTTAACATGAATTTTAAAAGTTCCATGATTCCCATTACCCCATGTGAAGGAAAATACTATTGCGGCCGTGGATATCTCATAAACGCAATCAAAACATTTATAACAAATCGAAGAAACTGCACATCCACTTCTTGTTGAGAAATCTCTATTCAGTGGGAATCATTCAATCATTTTAGCTTCTTACACTACGGTTCTGAATATTTCATACGGAACAATGTTTCACGGATATCGCTATAGAATTGTTGGGGAACATTTACATGCTGGCGGTGACGATAAAACCTATGGAAATCTGGAACGCCTCCTAACCCCATTATCATGGGATCTATGGCTGGTAATTATTCTTTCCTTGGTCATGTTTACCGGGGCTCTGCATATATTGGAGTACAAAGGCTCCCCAATATATTTTGTGTATGCTGTGCTGGTTGAGCAGGAACCCGACGTTTTCCTATTTGGGAAAACCGAATACTTTGTTGGGGCCTGGATGCTTCTCACAATTCTGCTGCTTAATTTGTATACATCCTCGCTTTACTCGGATATGTCGACCCCATCACCACCGAACTATTTACCAAAGTCCATCTTAAATCTGTATGAAACCACCGCAAGACATGAGATGTTTGTCCTGATTTATGTGCGAAAGGATCTCTCAACATTTGCAAAGCAATGCATCGTTGGAAAAAACTATTCAACTTATCCGGAATCATTTATGTTAATTAAAAAACCGTGTCCCAAAAATTGGAATACAGGAGCATTATCTCAAAAAGGATTTCTTTTCGACAGGATTGCGGACAAGGACATAGTAAATCTGGCAAGGAAAGGTAAAGTTCAGAGAAAGGCAAGAACCACTTTTCGAGCAGTGACCAAGCTGAATATAAGCGAAACAGATTTCGTTAATATTGATGGCTCATTTTCAATTATCTTCGAAGTAAATCCCCGCTTTAACAGTATTCGATTCATTTCCGCTTCTGAGCGTATTGGAGAACAAGGTTATGTATGAAAACAACGAGCCTGACTACCTGAGCTTTGAAACGGCGCAAGGTATTGGTTGGTTCAACCCTAAAACATACTTTTCACCATTTTTCATTAAAGACCTCGTTTCCTTCATTGAGTCAGGGATTTTTGAACAAGAGTACAAAAGCTTGGAAATCCATTCCATTGAGTTTCATATCCTCAAACATCTTTTGGCGAATACGACGGAGAATAATGATGGATTTAAAATTGATTAGAGGAGATTTGTTAAGAATGTTTGTTTGCTTTCTTATAGAAAAAAGGAGGTCGATGAAGGATGTGGTAGAGGTCATCAAAAAATTGATAGCCATATCTTAAGATCATACAGTCAGTCAAAATGTGAAACGGAATTCCCAACCAAATTCTCTGAATTGTATGTACTATGGGCACTGCTCGTTCTCATGAATTTGTTTGCCATTTTTGCATTTATTTCGGAATCATGTCTATTTAAACTAGAGTGAAGAGACTGATGACGACGTATTGCAATGTTTTTTCGGTTCTTTGTTTAATGATAAGCCACAGCTTAAACTTTGATTGCGAGATGAATTTACTTTGTAAAGCCTCAGTTTTGCTAGGATTTAACATGTAAATATTTAATATTTAAAAATACAAACACGCTACAATAAATAAATTGTATAGAACTTACAGATTAGTATTTATTGTATCAGCTTTATCTGTATTAACCAAACTAACTAGTAAATTAATAATTGATTCTCCGTGGAATCGTTGGCTGACGTTTTACGGGCAACTTTTGGGACTCAGGCTTTTTGTCTCAGATTTGTACAAAAACTATTCTACTATATGTAAAAGGGTCGCTGATTACGAATCCGAAGTCTGATTTTGTTTTTAGGCCTTCATTTTCCCGCATTAAAAAACCAGCTGATTTTGATTTTAAAAAAATTGCAATATTTTTATGGAATTATATGTAATCAAGATCGCTGATGACGAATCCGAAGTCGGGTTTTGTTTTTAGGCTCTAATTTCTCGCATTTTTTAAAAAACGGCTGATTTTTTTTAATAAATTGCAATATTTATATGAAAATATATGTAATCAAGGTCGCCGGTTACGCATCCAAAGTCGGATGTTAATGATGTCATGCTGGTAATGAGAGCTTAAAAACAAAATCCGACTTTGGATTCGTCATCAGCGACCTTAATTACATATATTTTCATGTAAATATTGCAACTTTATTAAAAAATCAAAGTCAGCTGTTTTTTTAAATGCGGGAAAATGAGGGCCTAAAAGCAGAATCCGACTTCAGGTTCGTAATCAGCAGCTCTTTTAACATATATTAGGATAGTTTTGGTAAAAGCCTTAGTCAAAATGTCTGAGTCCCAAAAGCTGCCAGGAAAGCGTCAGCCAACTGTAAATTTAGGGGGAGGTGAAGTTCTAATTGCAGTGTTATTAAATGTAACCAAATTAATGAGGTTTTCTTTAATTTTAACTGCTCCCATTGGATATTAGTTTTATCATCAGAGCAGATAATAAACACGCCTAGTATTTGACAAAAAACTTTTTTCAGTTAAATCATAATCTAATCAAACAATATATTCAGGGAGCCCAAATAACCCTAATTAAAAATATTGTGCACGCAAAAATCAAAGCCTTCAACAAATAAAATATTCCGATTGCTAGATACAACACAATCTAACATCAGATCAAGGTACGTCGAGTATCCTTTGGCCAACTCGTCCTCCTCCATCACCATTTCCTCTGTTAATTCTGACATTTTCCACGTATTGAACTGCACCATGACCAACACATAACTTGCCAGATTGAAAACCATCTAAAAGCACATATAGTTTAATGACTTGTATTTTTAATCTGGTAAATTTGAAGGTTTTATTTAATCTTACCTGAGCAATCAGCGTAAAAATTTGAATGTTTTATTTAATCTTACCTGAGCAATCAGCGTAGGCGTCACAATAAAAAAATTGTAACCTCTTATTCCTTCGTGAGTTTGCCTAATGTGTCGCTCATAAATCAAAAGTTTCTGAGTTATTTCATCCTCTACGACTACGACATCTATGTCGTCATTGTCTCCATAGTCTTGCAACTTTAAACAGGGTTCATACACGTATTTTTCAGCCCTGGAAAATGTGTACGCAGCAATCAAAAATGGCAATGCAGGACTAAAAGTTAATACGGTAAACATGAGAACTCCTTCGATGGCGTCGCTAAGAATGCAAGAATTGATAAAATTCAAAGATTCGCTGAAAAATTTGACGAAGCAGTAAACAACCGCTGTTCTAAGGGTTTTGTTGATTTCTTCCACAAATTCTGAATACTCCTTATACGTATATAATGACTCCCGCAAATTGTTCAGTTTTTCCTGCTACCGATGTTCCTTCCTCAAATTTTTGATTGCTGCGGTCCAACTGTTCAAGGACTTCTTTGCTAATATAAATCTCGCAGTACCCGAGAAATATATGATACTCCCAAGAATAAAAAGAAGAGTGAATAAGTGCCCAATCAATTCATTTGCGAATGATCCAACCGTTAAGAGGAAAAACAAGCAGTTAATCGGCATTAAATGAAAATTTATTCCATCAATGGAGATTGGTAGAGCATTAAGACTTGTGCTGTTTGTATCCACCTCACAAAACCAAAAGGACTTCTCAATTTCCTCCAGTCCATTTTGGCCAATAATTTTAGATAGTGCATACAATGCATTCATATGGTCGCAAAAGTTTCTTTTTGAAACCAATTCCTTCGAATTTTTAGTAAACCAATCAAGTATCCAAGACAATGGCATTACGAAAACTAAAACGGTGCAAATGCAGAGAACAACCAAAAACCTGTATCGATTTTCCTTTTCATTTTTGGGGTTCAGAAAGTCAGTACGCCTTTCCCTTCTGCCCATCCAGATTTGATAGATAACTTGTTTTCTAGTTGATGTCCACAGCAGGAAGTACCAAATTGTACTGCTTGAAGCGTTAACAATTGCTGCTAGCCAAGTAAACACGATGTAATCCATCTTTGCTATTATTACCAAATATAACTCAACAATCAACGGACTGATTTCAAACAGTGCGTTAGTAAGAGCAAGAGTTGCGATTATGTACCAAAAAGCCTGGAAGGGGAATACGAGATTAATAGGATTATATGTTTACAACAATTAATAATTTGCTTTACTACCTTTTGCAATTTGTTTTCGTGAACGTAGAATTCACTTCCTCTGGCTTTGATTGTGAACGGGGCGAGCAATGAGTAGTATGTCAGTTGATAAAATTTGTAAATGAATGCCAATTCCGGAAACTTGTGCACTCTCTCAATTTGCAGTTCAGGTAAGAAGTTTGCAATAAAGCTAGTGGAAACTGATTTTGAAAAGCCCGAAATTCTCTGAAGCAATGAGGCTGCCATGGATTCAAAATAAATTATGACTTTATCAAAAATATATTAGCGGGCAACAAGATTATTGCGGCTTAAAGTCTACTATCAATCCAAAATGCCAATAAACGTGGTTCCAATATAGCAACTTATGTAAAAAACGATAATAGCGCTGGAATGAGAAAGCACCGAGAAAAACCAAAACCAGTTGGACTACTACTGAAACAATGGAGGCTACTTTGTTGGATGGTCCGTTGATCCCGTCATTGCTTAAATTGCTGGAGTCACGATTCACAGTCTGTCATGTTTTGCTAATGCTTATTAATGAGTTATGTCCACGCAAAACTAGAAAAATTGTTTGGAAGAACACGACAATTTTTTTTCTAGTTAATTCAGGACGGATGCAAATTGTTTTAATTTTGATATGTACTTAATGAATGGTAAATGTCGAGATGACAAATAGATGTGTTAATTATTATACGAGCAGAGCTGGACCAATGTTTTAAAACATTAAATCATTAAAAACATGAAAACCATAGTCAAACTTTTGTGACTAATATTTGTGAAGTAATATTCTTAACTGAGTTATATTTGTGCCACACCCAGTATTTGCGTGAGTATTCCTCTCCGACAACACATTTTCTTATTATAGGCGATCGTGCTTAAACTACTTTCTTCATTGCAGTCATAAAAGGTAATAAATTAGAACTGTAAATGCATTAGGGACAAATAAATTTAGACAGCAAAGCCAAAAAAACGTATTTTAACGTTTTTTGCGTTCAAAAAATGTTGGGTTAACCTCACTGCAGGCTGCCGGAGAGTGTTTTGATAACAATAACTGACATATTCAGTACATCCGTTGTTCGTGAATTTAATTATTGCAGTGAAACTTTGGTTGATAGTTAAGTACGGTCTGTAAACGAATATTGGTGCAAAATTAAAGTCCATTGGAAAAGTATCTTTCGCACAAGCATGGATACGACATTTTCAAGATTTCAGCTAAGGGTGTGCAGCGCCTTGAAATTATTCATTTTGAAACTTTTGCTGAAAACATTTCCTGAACTGAAGATTTTCAACACGTCCAAACACCCTGAATTTGCATTCGTTTATAAGTTTTTTCAACTAACATACTGCTTTCTTTTGACCCCGTTTAAATTAAACTTTAGTCAGAAACGTGGGTTTTACTTTCAAAAAAAGTGTACAAAAGGTACAAAACTTTCAGACAAATTTCCGCACATTATTTGCATTCAAAAAAATTGAGCTGCAGACAGTTATTCAGTTATTCACAGGCATTTACAGCTACTTCATGAACAAAGATTGGTTTTTATTTCAGACTCTCTGGCTACTAACAGTGGTTATAGTCGCAATCGAGTCAATCGCGGACCTTGTGAGTACAGCAAACAAATTTTATCTTGAGTTTGACATAAAGAAGTCTAATGAAGTCAACCAATTGCAAGCCCTAGTTGTGAATACAGTTGGCAACGCTGTCTGGATTTGTATTGTATGGCAAGCAAATTCTACAGTTTGGAAGGCTCCAGTGGCAGAATCCGATACGAACGACAAGTCCCAACTAAAAATATTATTTTGGTGGTTAATTCTACTGTGCATTATTATAACATTCCTTCCACTCCTACCGCAAATAATTGAGTTTGGGCGGACGGGAACATCGCTGTTTTTGGCAACAAATGTTTGCACAAAATTTGTCAAATGGTCAACCTTTATAAATTTCTCAACTACATTTCATAATGATTCTGGTTGTGATATACAGTTTGGGAGTGCATACTTTTCAGTTCATTTCGATTCTCTCACTTTAAATGCGGGGGAACGGCTTGACTCCTTTTTACTTTCTTTCGTATTTTTTATCCTTTCTTATTCGTTTATTATGCGTAAACTAATTGAAAACTTTATCAGCACGTACTTCTTTCTTGGATGCTCTGCATATTTCTTTTGCACTCAGCGGTTCTCAATATTATTTGATGAGGTTGCAAAAACTGGGAAAGAACTAGAAAATTTGGATAATGCACCAAAAAGAGCGGAGAAAATCAAACTGATTGAGAAATCCATGAAGGAGTACAGAAGTTTTCGGGAATTCTTGGAGCAATTAAACATTTTCTGGAAATTTTCTACTCTCTTCTCCTATATCAAATGCCTCTCTGGATTTATAGAACTTCTTGACGTAGCGCTTTCCGAGTCCCTGGATTTCTCCAGAGGAAGTCAGTATGATTTGATGTTGTATCTACTTAATCCATTTGCTTTTGTTGTTGCCGCCTGGAGTTATGCCAGAGTTGAGAAAATCCATGAACTACTCATAAACCAACAAGATTTTTTCCGCACAATACCTTACAATAAATTGAGTCCTCAGGAATTTCAGACTTTACTGAGACTTTTAATTTGTGAAAGAGAGTTTGTAGAACCGTGCGATGGATTACGCGGTTACAAGTTCTTTACTGCTACCTACTCTCTTGTGGCTGGGGTAAGTGTGAATTTGACTTATAATTTTGAATTGGATTAAATTAACTCTGGATTTTGTTTATTACAGATCCTGCTGAATTTTGCGTTCTACGCTGTCATCATTCTCCAGTTCAATATGATCAAAAGATCAAATACTGGGACATTTGACTTGTTGCAGAATCGATTGATTAAAATGGGAGAATCCGTGATTAATCAAGTTCTCTCTTGTGGAGGAACGTCTCTTCAAGAAATAAGAGAAGAACTATCGTTTTATTTGTGTGAGAGTGAGGCACAGAAGAATAGCTTTCGAAAAAATGTTGCAGTTTTATTGTACGGATAGCCAATTTCTAAAGGATTAATAAAACAGTTTCACTTAAATACTGATATTTCGTCTCCATTTCAAACTGGGAAACCCCTAACCAAGGTACATTACTAAGGTACCTAGCATAATCAGTACTGAATCAATCCATTTGCTTTTGTAGCTTACGTTATGTAATAACTTTCATGTGGCGAAAGGAAACCTGAGGTAGACCCATTTTAAGGCAGACAAAATTTTTGGAATTAAAGTTGATATTTCTCCTAAAATATTTCTGAATTTGTATTTGATGTTAAAAACTTTACTTTCAAAAAATAAAGTAATATCAAGGCACTTGACCCATAACAAGCAGAATCACTCCATTGAAGCCTAAAACGTGGACTAGAACCACGACGTAGCCTCTAAGAATTATTTCTCCTTCTCGGGTAACAAATGTCGTTAAAGGATTAGTCCTCCAAATATTTAATTTAGCCATGAGTTATTTCTGGACACTATTGACGCTGTGATGTTCTCAAACAAAGTTATGAGCAAACTGTTGTCATTTACCTGAAAATCAGTCATTGTCAATCCATTTGTATTTGTCATGTCTTGTGTTCTGCTCAAATGCGAATCCAAAGAAACCAAGAGCAGCAAAATGTCTAACTGGTTTACATGCGTCATATTTTGCGTATGCGTCTAATCTTAACGTTAGACTGATGAAAACATTGACCGTCAAACTGGCATCTTTCCAGCGCATTACAAATTACAAGACTACATTTCAAAACATCGCTTCAGATCAGAGCTTTTATAGTAAAATGGAGCAGAAATAACCCAAATCATAGAAAAACTGGTTGAAGTTTAAACAGAAAAAACTCTCCATTAAGTCACATCCTAAACAGTTTACTAAAGCCAGCTAAACATTCTCTGATGTTAAGTCTGTCTGACTTGAGCCTGATTAGTTCTCAAATTGCTTGATTTCCATTTAATTGATCATGCCATCGTTGATGAAATCATATTATTAATTTAAACGAATGACGTATATTAAAAACTTTACTAGAAACTTTTTCGTGCATTAAATGGAAGGCTAGAATAAAAATTCATCTTTTTTTTGCACCCGGTTGTATTGCTACAGTTCAATTCAATTAAGTCATTTGAGAAATTGAAGATAAAACCATATTATTTTGTACGAAAAGTGAAGTATTTGACATTAGACAGTGTCGGCATTTTATGCGTTCAACTGCTTTAGTAATTTAAATAAATATGTCGCCACTTCAAAGCGGCAAGCATCTTGAGTTTTATATACGACCTTGTTCACATCTGTTCTACCAATTTGCTAAGTGCATGTGTAGAAAACAAATACACAGCACTAAAGCCGTCGAAAGTTTCATTTCAGGTACACACTGCTTCAGGAAATAAACCACTTATTGTGACGTACGCGCGGTTAAATTTCCCAACACTTGCAATTCGTGGAAATGTGTTGCAAATGATTAAAAAGCACTTATACGTAGTTCAATTGCTTTAAAGAGCATTTAAAAATTTTAGGGAATATTTTAAAGGAAACCATTTAGGGAAACCTGTCAAATAAAAATCCGTAAGGCGTACTCCGCCGGTCTAAATGCATAAGTGGTCGTACTGTAGCTACGAGAAGTGAAGTATAAAA
>JAHZMX010003797.1:0-10474 GCA_027743895.1 Seira musarum
GCTCCAACTTATCTTTTTCTTGTCACATGCTCAAGTCCCAAAAAGGCCATCTACATCATCATAAAAAATAAACACTACAGCGAAGAGGCATAAGAATTCGAAACGATGACATGAGTGAGTTCTTAGTCCCCAAATTCCGTACATTAGGGAGGAAAGAGCTAAGGCCTCGTTCGTACGTAAGTAAGAAGGAAGAAGAAAAAAAACAGAGTGTGAAGTAAAAATTCACATCCATCATCAAATATTCTGTTGATGGTCTCGCTATGTCTTGGTATAAATGACTTCTCCTCATGTCCTTAACTTCCTGAGAGTGAGGACGAGTAATAGCTGCACTACCGTCTTCAACAAAGGTGTCATACATTCTTCTGCTTTTCTCTTTCTTTCACCCATCCAATCCACACGTTTAAAAGAGTGAGAGAAGTTCTCGTATTCATGAATTTACCAAAACACACGTTTCGACGAGCTCTAATATACATAGACCATTAACAATGAAAAAAAAGAAGAAGAAATACCAAGTTATTTGTATAAAACGTATGGCTTAAGCCGCGCGTTTTTTTATTCTTCGTCCCTCTCTCTCGCAGAGGACCCTGACTTGCCTTCCCATCATTCGTTGGAGGAAAGAATGAACAACCTGCCGGGAATACAAAACCCTCAACATTTATCAAGAGACCTGTCATACAATTCAAGAGTTGTCATACCGAGAGAGAGAGCGTGTCTAGTCTACCATATTTCCTTAACATCATCGTAGCCCTAAACGAGCCTCGACATGAAATATGTTTATGTACATACTTTTTACCTTTATTTATAAATTTTCATGAGTTCATGAGGCAAGCTGAGACTTTTAAAAAAACCGGAGACATATTTTCTCTCTACTCCTGCTGTAGGGTTCATAAGCCAAGATCGAAAGTAAGTAACCATTAGAGGGTAAGTGCTCAGCTAATGAACGTTATGAAATAATGGTTCTGTTTCGAAAAAGCTTTTCCTTCATTATAATGTAAAAAGCTTCCCTGAAAAAAATAACCTAAAGGAGTGGAATCTTTTTTTTTTTGTTCAGGTTGAACTTGATTATCACCACTACAGACAGAGCACTAGAGAATGTGAAGGAGTGTAAAACTAAAAAGACAGAAAAGTGCTCTCGATAGAGAGAAAGTTAACATAAAAGTACTAATCTACAGTAATTTCAAGTGTCACTCTCATACATATTTTTTTATTACTTTATTTGCCATCTTTTAGTATTCTTCTGGCAAATGAATGAATATTTCACAAGTGTTCCCTTTTTTTTAAAAACCGCCAAAAAATAAAGAAGAATTAATGGGTGTGTAAATTTCTAAAAATTTGTGAGAAAAGCGTTTTATTGCATGGACATTTCCCATCCTTCCTTCATTTTTTTCCTTAGAACAAACGGGAAGAATGAGTTTTTATAAAAACAGATTACTAAGGATTCTACTACGACATTCAAACTTTGAGCTTAAATGTCCAAGTTCATTCTGTTGAGAACTGCTCTTACAAATCATCATTAGAACAAATGACAAAACCTCGTTATAACAATAATGATTATTGCCAGCACCATACTGCCGCCGCCATCGTCAGGCTCATCATCAAGTAGAAGTAGTAGCGTGGCAGCATCATCATCTCTGGAAAAAGACAAGCTTCAATTGCTTTTTAGGATTCTAAATATGAGTGGGTTTCTGTGCTCCTGTCACATTGTCATTTCTGTTTTTCGCCTGGCATTTTCTAGCGGGGGCGAATAATAACGTGGTTGTTAGCTCCATTCACACGAGGTCCTAGAGAAAATCCTTCCTGTCTCACCGAAATAGTGGCACTTCATGTATGCAAAGCGCAGTTTCACAGCTTCCATTGCAATTCATTAATTTTCCTCTCCTCTCATACTCGGATCTTCCTCTCCATCTCATACTTTCAAACTTTGAACTGGCCAAGTGCAGATATTATGCCACAAAATATAAAAAAGTCATGCACGGGTTATTTGATAATATTGAAAAATACAATCAGAATTTGGAGGTTTTTCCCGTGAAATTAAATGAAGTGAAAGGCTTCATTAAGTTAACAACAAACCCGAAAATGCAATGAATTAGTATATAGCAGCGGGGAGCTTTTTTTTAAAAAAAAAAGCACGCCCTTCCTGTAACGCTCAATGTATGTAATTCATGACTTGACAGACATTATTGAACTATATTACTGGTTAGTTGAGCAAGGTCTAAACTTTTCCAATGGAGTCTCCAAACCAAATCCTACATACCTCCAACCAGTCTCATAGTCTGTGAAAGCACAACACTCGCTGTGAGGGAGCATAGACTTACAACAGCGGTCAACTGGGTGGTAGCAAAGAGGAAAACCCATTCTAATTTTAATTGGTTGTGACAATGACAAGTGTTCGAGTTCCACTTATTATTCCAAGCCTGCCATTCGAATTCTCCTTTTTCCCCAGCACCCGTTTAAAGTCAACATGTTGGCATTTCCCATTCTTGGCTACGATTCTATATACGTTCAAACCTTATTGTATCTACCTTAAATCAAAAGGGGAAAAAATCATTTACGGGAAGATGGGCATCGGCATCACCAAATAAATGTGGAACATATAAGTATACTATCAACTACCGATAGCACCGATAATAATAATGGCACGAAAAAGTGATGACAAGACAAGATGAATCCCAATGAAAAATGTGAAGCTTACGTTAACTTTTTTTTTCTTCTGTAATCCGTAAGTACATAGGTGAGTACTTTTTTTCTACAGACAACTTTTAAAACTATATTACCTATACGCAATAATACTTTAACTGACCAAAAAGTTTTTTAATGAATGATGCAGAATAAAAAAAGTCTTGGTTTAAATTATTCAGAGGGTTTCAAAAAAAGTACTTTTTTTACTTTAAATTCTTCTATCCATTTTTTTTCTCTCAACCAACCAGCATGTAACTATTCAAATAGCTCTCGATCTTGACTCGATCACATTCAGGAGCGACTTAGCGATGACACGACGTTGCGTTCTCCTCTTCCCGCTGACTTATTGATGATAATGGTGATGTATGGAAGTATATAAATTTCTCTCTCACACTCAACCACTTTGGCTAATGTGGCAAGGTTCTTTTTCTAAAAACTGTTTATTAATTTTTAATTTTTTTTTGTACCAGCAACAACAAGTTTTAGAAAAGAGAAGACGGACGAACATGAAATATTCACTTTTTTTACACTTCACAAACAAAAAAAAAATGACAAGACGGCGGTGACAATGAATTCTCAAGCAATGTTCAAGCTTATCAAGAGCAAAGTGTGTGATGACAGAAAATACAGGAACAATAACTTTCACGCAATGTTTTAATCGTGCAACACACAAAATACACACGACCACGACTAAAGTTCGGAGAAGCAAGTGAGTGAGCAGTTGTGAGCACACGAATTTAATGCAGACGAGCCAGACACGACAGAAAAATGGAACGTGATCTTTCCGTTTCTCTCCACCAACTGATGAAGGGAAAGTGTAAGTGGACTAAGGAAAAGGCAAGAACATTTCAGAGTTGAGAGCGTGCCTCGTCTTTCCCCTCTCTTTTCCACTAAAGCGCTACCAGAATATTTTTTAAGGGAGTATGTCTAGGCGGTTTGGCAAGATGCGAATGTGATTCTTTTCTGCCATGCCATGCCAAGCCAAGCCAGGCCAGGGAAAAAAATAAGAGCATATCGGGAGCATCATTTTTTTTCGTCCATGTTTTGAGAAGAAGAGAAAGGCAAGAAAAAAGGAAGAAGCGCTTGCTGCCTTGCCTCTTATGCAGGTTGAACTTCTCAATTTGAAGGGGTGACTAAAAGTAGCAGAATTTTTCTTACATCAGCGAAGATAAAAAAGGCTGGGACCGGAGACAAAAAAAAAAGGGAGAGAGAGAATGAATTCATGCTTTAGCAGACCAGACCATACCATACCTATTTCTATTTCCAATTCGTGGCCTGGTCTTACCTAAACTTTCGACATCATATTTTCTATTCACTCTCTCTCAGTGGACCTGCATAAGACTCCGTGCCTTTGCGTCCAATTACTTACTTTCATCAAAACTCCTTTACTAAAAAAACTAGGAAAAAAGCAATATCACACGACAAATATACCAAATATGCACGAATGCACCATATGTACGCTTTTATTAGATGCCGGAAGCGATCGAACATTATTGTTGAAATTTCACTACATTACATTACAATGCAAACATGGGAGAGAAATAAAAAAACCTGCTCATATTGAATGGTAAAGCCATAGGGACATAGGATAATAATAATAGGAATTATTATAGCTATAGGGCTTTTCGTGTTTTATCCATGAGTCGTCGATTTTTTTTAAATCTTCAATCTACGTCTTTTATGTATGTCGAACCAGCAATAAAATTTCTTCTCAGTCATTTACCTTCACATTTAACTTTTTCAATGGTATGGAAAGAGACAAACCATATACGCCTTCTCACATTCTCTCTGGCTAACGGAATATACGATTTCCTATTCGCATTTATCACCCTTTCCCTCACAACCACGGTTTGTCACTCACTTTCTACTTGAAAGTGTGGGAAAGGCAAAGACTAAAAACTACTTCGAGGGAAAACACCAACCGTTTTGCAAATGCCGCTCATGACATTTTAAGAAAATCGGCAGTGAAAAATCTATTCAGCAAAACATTGAGCACATTAACATTATTGCTTTAAAAATGCATTAACGTTCTTTTTTTGGACACGTTTCGCGCAGCTGTATATAAACATTAGGTAAGGTAAGGTAAGAGTATAAAAGAATTTCCATGTTACTTTTCAGAAGGACAAACTAGAAAGCATGCAGTTTTCTTTTTCCATGATACGATCCAATCGGTGCAAAACTTTCTCATTATTATCAATTTCAATTTTCATTATAGCCGTTTCACGATTTCAATGTAATTTGCCTTTTTCGGGTTTCCCAGGTGTGAATTATATGCAAACTTTATATCAATGAGTATAAAAATCTAGATGTCCTGAACACGAATCTTATACATTCATATGTACTTACATTAAATGATTGATTTCTTTCTCATTCATTTCGGATGCCTTGCGTGAGCAGATTTTATCATTGAATTTAAAGGAATCCCAGCACTCCTTAATGAAATTCGATTCATGGCAAAATTTTAATTTATCTGGGTTTATCGAATGAGCTCGACTTTTACAATTTTTGGTTCCACTTTTATTATTAGTATTTTAAAGTTTGTATTTTTGTTGGAAAAGCTTGACGAACTTTTTGGCAAGCTTTGATATTTTGTGGACAATGCGAATAAACTGACGAGAAATCGAGCTTCTTACTTAGGTATCCTATGAGGTAAGTGACATTTGAAATTAATTTTTCAGAAGGTAATCAATTAAACAACGATATGACGTGGCCCAGTGTCACAGTTAGATTTTATTTTACTTTCACGATCGGCTTTTGACACGAACATTTATTAAATTCATGTTGGGTTTTTAAGGAGGGACGCTCAAACATTTTAAACTTGGACTTCTTGATGTCAATATGTCAATGTCAAGTGGATGAAATAACTGAATGCTTGTTAATGTCAGACAACAAACTATAAAGGAGGAAATCATATAAATGGTCAAGGTGGTTTGTCCGACATTTAACGATCACGTTTGACTTGATACTGATAATTGCATAATAGGGCTTATCGGCAAGGGTTGATGTTAAGGAATGATGCATAACATGCTCCATCCTTATCCTTACACGCAAGGAAAAAATTTGGCTACGGGTCATTAATTTGTCTTTAATAATTTAATAAATACCCTATCTAATACGCAATAGCTAGTGTGTAATCAATCGATAACTACACTCGTTTTTGCAACAATCAATCGCAATTCGAGAAAAGTAATAATTTCTAAATTAGGCTGCAAAGTCCATAGTCCAGAATTGTAAGATCTTAGTTTGTTCAGTTTGAAGTTCGATTCCAAAAAAATTATATGAATGCGTAAACCAATAGGAATAGATCTAAATTGAAATGTTTCCGTGAGAGTACAAGGGCGAGATTACAAAGAGATCTTGATTGAATCGAATCCAGCCTTTATTAGACTGGATTCTACTCACAATTAATAGGAAGGAATTTCAAACCAATTATCCATATCCTTGGGTAATACGTATTACATAATTTGCCTGATGATGTTCTTTGTTCGCCATCAAGTTTTGAAGTTTGATAGGTTACACTGATTTTGCTGTTAGTGAAAACTATGACCTTCTTGGTCTTGCAGTTGCAAACATTTGCTTATATTTATTTAAAACAACCCCGGAATTTTTTCATGATACTGCCATGTGCAAAAACAGGAGTCATGAGCAAGTAAAAACATCTTTCTTGATGATCATCGTTAATTTTTTTTTATTTACGAAGGAATGAAGGAACGTCGCTGGCTTGACTTCATGCTTTGATTTTCATAGGATTAGGACGTAAATGCAAAATCAAAATGCTTACCAATGTTTTATCCCCAGGGCCGAATTTTGCTAAATCTTGAAGAGTTGGTTTCCTTGCCAAGGGAGCAGCAGAGTTCCCATTTGGTGGAACCTGGACAGGAGGAGATGGGGAGGAGGACGTATTATTATAATCTCCATCTCCTCCACGTACCGCCACGTCTTTTTTGTCCTCAGCATCTCCTTCTGCATACTGTGTTGCCGCAACAGCTTTCGTTTCAACGCTGTTGCCTACATTGTTTTCCGTTTTATCCTCAACTACGCTTTTCTCCGCGGGGCTTTCCATTTTATCAACATACGCATTTGACACACTTTTGACACTCATTAAAGGTCCCAAAAAATTCAAAAACAGTGAAGCTTACAGGTTCATTTCGTTTTTGACAGTTTGTAATTCGATGCCTCTAATTTCATATTGGGAGGAACATGACATCAAAGCAAAAGATTTCTCTGTTCGGCGCCGTTCATTCTCCATCTTGAAAAATTCATTGATTAATAATAATGCTTACGGTGCACATTGCAAAGTTATTTCATTACATTTATCAAACATTTTTTTTCTAATTAATCTCTAGTTTCGTAGTAATAAACAAAATGCTAAAAATATTTCTAAAGTTTAAATCTCTTTAGCAGCAGTGCCTAAAGTCAACACAGCCAGATCTCCTCTATCTCTGCAACTTGTCCAAGTGAAGCGGCAAGATAAACAAAGGCATGCGCTAATCATAATCCAAAATTGAAATACTATTTGACGTTCTTGTGCTTTTGTGTACATACAATACTACAATTCCATTAAAAATTGAAGTAAATATAATAACGTTCACATGAAATAAAGTTCTTGTTCCAAATTTTCATGGAGACCATAACCTGAAATAGAAAATCATAAAAATTATTTTCACGTTTCAATTTTAATAGCTTTGTTTGTGAATGGGTTTTGTGCTTACCATATATCAAACTGGATAAGTTTGATGGAGAAATGAACCACTGAAGTCAAGCAAGAACTTGTACTTGATTCATTTCGAAATCATATAATAATACTTGCTGCTGCCTTCAGAAATAGTAATACTTGAACTAATACGCAGACAAATGACAATTATCCAATCCAGAACTGATTAAATGACGAGCTAAATAAACCTTCACATTTTGACCACGATTCTTCTAACCTGAAAATTCCATTAATAAAGTCTGGAATAAAATTACTGAAGTCTTTTCAAGTGAAGGCCATATATAACGTTTGAGTCGGTGAATTTGCGTGGACGTTATATATAAAAATTTTATTATGAAACAGTACACGTAAAAATTATATTTCAATTCCAAGTCGCACAAACATTAGCAGCGTCATTAAATGGAAGTGTATCCGGTGTAAACTGTGACCTTGTGGCGTAGTTAAGTTTAGAGCTTTAAATGGCCCACGTCACGTCGGCAGCGACCACCTCATTCACAATCACAATCCGAGGTTGTAAATAATACAAATCGCATGAGTTTAATTAAATCACGCACAGTATGTATTATTATTTGTAAAATGCAAAATGCTTTTGAATCTAACAAACTAGCATAGCAAGTTGCATACAAACATGTTGTGATTTAAAAATGTGATGTGTTGTTCACTTGTGTTCGTGGAAGATTTTTTTTTTTGTTGGTGCAGTTCGTTCGTACAAACAATTTGATTGATAAGCATGAATCATAGTTGTAAATTCTGGCTAAAGTAGATAGTGGCGAATTAAAATTCCTACGAAGCGAAAGACAGGTGTTTCATACTCAAAGTTTTACATGGATTGATATAACTATCCTGGATTGTATTGTATCGTGGTAAATAACCCATTTCTAGTAGAAAACACTAAACTGGAACACCAAAGGATGATATCGTGTTTACAATGACGATTGTTAAAGTTGACAATTCATTGGTTGGGACGATATTATTTATTGTAAAGGGGACATTAGATTGAGGACTAGAAAGCAACTGGACTACTGAAAATAAGATGAGAAGATGGGCTATTCTCATCAACACTTGAATTTCCTTCCTTCCTGCAACATCATCATGTTCTTTCGTAGTCATCGTCCCACGACGAAAGTAATGGATCATGGAAATGAAATTGTTATTGTGCCTGGAGTTTTTAAACATAATACTCTCTG
Source organism: Seira musarum (assembly GCA_027743895.1). Taxonomy (NCBI): domain Eukaryota; kingdom Metazoa; phylum Arthropoda; class Collembola; order Entomobryomorpha; family Entomobryidae; genus Seira; species Seira musarum. The sequence continues at coordinate 8,581 of JAHZMX010003797.1, forward strand.
GTGTAAGTGTAAGTGTGTGTGTGTGTGAGGTGGACTGGACACGGACACTACCGTTTACTAGAGAGCTGCTGCTGCTGCTGCTAGTCGAAGAAAAAAAAACATCGGCATGGATAGACACAGATATTTTTTTTATGCTCACACCACAGCAATAAGCCTAAGCCTTTTGCTCGTATGAACATAGATGAAAGCATGAAGGGAATACAACGATTAAAGCATGTGTGTTGAGTGAGTGTTGTGATGTGAATCCAGAGATCAACAGAGGTGAGCAATCCTTTGAAAATAATGGTAACGTCTTCGCATCAATATTTTTTTCTGTCAAAAATCACAGATTTGAGCGTCTTTTCGTTTTTGTATTCTTCTTACTTCGTTAGTTTTAATGGGCAAATGTAACCGAATCCCTTCTTCGATTAGTTTTTGCATGCCAAGTCTTGCAACTGTTATTATAAACTGTTATAAATGTTTTCAAATCTTGAATTTGAAATGGCAATTTATCCAACCATTATAAAAGGAACTACTATTTATCTTTTTAATTGGTTTTAAAGAAATCGCAATGGCAGCATAGTTCACAATTCATAATGAAATTTGAAATTCATCATTCGAATCAAAAGGACAGTCCAGCAACCAAAGTCAAGTCCCTTCCCTTCTCAAAGAATTTAAGTAGAAAGACAGAAACAATTCTTGCAAAACTTACTTATTCATTCACAAAATATAAACTACGTCGTAGTTTTTTTTAAACTACCTATTTCTCTAATGCCTTACTCCACGCACAGGAATGTGAAATTATTTCTCATGTATGTTAATGTTACCAGAAAAGTACTTTTTTGTTTTCGCTTTTCCTAAATTATTATCCAAATTGGATTCTGTCATTCTGTCAACTACATAAGAACTAGTAATGTTGAATTATCAGTAAAAAATGAATTAACATTTTGAAAGATGTCTGTCATATTCAAATATTTATCGATGCAGACTGGAGAGAAATTGGATAATTTGAAGTATAAATTTGAAGCAAAAATTACTTTGCATCACTCACCTATACATCAAAAGGAATAAGTTATGACAAAAAGCAAGCTACTACAGCACAAGTTGTATTCTTAATGCTTGTAGAGTAGTGAGTGATGCCATGATGGCATTGCAAAAGCAAAGGTTTTTCAAAGCAGATTCAATTCCGATTCCGACTATAGAATAGGTTTCGTCGCCTTTTTATGAGCAATACCATGCATGGCAAGACACGCACGCACGACACAAAAAGTCGGGTTGAAAAAAAATATATGTATATGTTTATATGTACACCATTCGATTCCATTTGGGGTAGCAAGTTTAGTTTTGTAAATCTGAAATGATACCAAATACCGATACGATACCTGAAGACTGAAGAGCTGGAACTGGAAGTGAGTAAGTGTGAGTTCCGTTTTGGGAGTAAGTAGTCCAGTACATGAAAAGGAATTCGGCGGAAAAAGGAACTTCATGACTTCATCCTCTTTCTGGATGCTCTAGTCTGCTGGAGAATCATATCTCTCTGTATCATTATTATTATCATTAACAATGAGTGTGCTCTTCATAGAATACTGCTGGCTTGCTTGCCTTCCGATTTCTAAGACCTCTTGGCCTTTCCCTACCTCCATTTCCGAGAGTTTCATCTCTTTCTACTTCCTTTCTTGGACACGACACGACACCATGAACTTTGTTGGCTTGCTTTGCTGATGCCGATGAATATGTTGATGTTGATACGCTTTCTCTATATCGTTTGATCTTTCTTGGATCCTATGAATTTTTTGTATGTATCTCTTGGATGAAAATAATAAAAAATGTTCCTAAGAGAAAGCAAGCGGGTGAAAGTAAGAACTAAGAACATGCAAAAGCAGATTGTATTCCCCTGGATTGGGGATAATAAAAA
>JAHZMX010003798.1:0-15196 GCA_027743895.1 Seira musarum
AAATTGAATTTCCGGTCAATTTTATTCTTAAATTTACAATTTCTTTTTCGACTTTTAAATTGTTGGCCTAGTTTGGCCGTCAATTATGCAAAAATCCATGAAATTTCTGCTCGATCGCTCGGCTTGCCGAGCACCGAGCAAAATTTTTCAAAAATTTCATCTGCTCGAGCTCGGCTCGGCTCGGCAAATTTGCTGCTCGTCCCATCCCTAGCTACCACAAACTCTTCAAGTTTCATCTTCTGGCGAGGGAGACTGGGATGCGAAATAAAAAAAACTACTTTCCATCAACATCAAGTAAATAACTTGAGGCGAAAGCTGCTTATGTGTAACCGCTCCCAATTGATCCTTTGACGTTCAATTTTGGAGTTAAAACGTTTCACTACTGCGCGAACCCAAGATACCTGAAACAATTAAATGATAGCATTAGTTTGTATACGATGCTGATAGATTGAAACAGAGGTTATTCTCTGCTTTAAGTAATATGTTCGCCAAATTCCAATTTCCAATGTCTCCGGGCATTTATGATTGTGGAAGATTTTGAGGAGACATTGTGAGGCTTTGTTTGTGAATCTTCTAGGAATAAATTTATATAGCTTTGACCTGCTTGAAAAGTTAAGTCTTTGAAAATATTCTTTTGCTTAATTCGTCCCTATCAAAGTTTCAGCCAAGAAATCGACGTAGTTCGTGGAGTGTGTGACACGCAAGGATAGATAGTTGGCTCCATTGTAATTATGCCGATTAAATCGAAGACTTGAAATGGGATGCAGTTCTTCATTAACATGAGTGTTTTGATATTCACGGACAGTGACGTTCACAACATTTTTCTCGAAATATGAACCCTCGGATAATTCGGAAGGTAGTAATGCATGCAACAAAGTAATCAAAATGGAAAGTAGAAAATTACAATCGGAATTTTGTGCTAAACTACTCATTTTCACATTTGATCAAATGAAAAACGGAAAAAAGGAAGAGTTTACTCAAACGAAAAAAAATCATCATCCTACTAAACATAATCAACTTTGAAGAAAGTTGAGCATCAAAACTTTTCCAGTGATGGTATGGTGTTCATTGACATGACTTCAACAACCGAAATAAATGAAGATTGAATTGTGGAGGAATGCTTGACGTCCTTAGGATCCAACGTTAAGGTTGACAATAGACGTTTCTTCGTTCTGAAAACACGTATTCGTCGAAAAATTGGGTGAATATATTGGACCCGAATTTATTAGCACGTTTTGGCTCAGTATTAGGAACCTTAAGTAAATTACGTATTCCAGGAATCCTCTACTTTTACTCCGACTCAATAACCAGAATTTGTTGAAGAGAGTTTTTCAATCGTGAGTTTGAAAACCTGTCTATACTTACTATGTAGAGTTCATTCAGTTCTTCCGTTTTCCTATGGTAAAATTAAATGTGTGACTATTTCGAGCTTTGTTTCGGAGTAGCTATTAATTAAAATATTAACTAATTTTGAAGTAACAGCTGTTTTTCTAGCTCATTTTACAAGATTTTAATTAGTTTAGTCAAATTCTCCAACCCCGTACAATTTTTAGCTTTACATTCCGTCTTCAGGTTCTTCCATTGTCCTCGTATTTTAAGAACCACCAGATGTAGAAGATATATGATGGTTTGGTTAATGCTGTGTAAAGAATACTATGAATTTCAAACTAAATAGAAAATCTGCAGTTTAAGGGTCTTCTGGTGGAATTAAGAGCAATTTTAAAGTTTTTGGGACAACTTGAGAAAAGTTTGAGGCAATATGAAACAAATTTTGCTGAAGTTAGAATCCCTCTAGGGGTCGTCTGGTTGGGTTTAGGGCAATTTTAAAGTTTTTTTGGGCAACTTGAGAAAAGTTTGGGGCAATGTGACACAAATTTTGGTGAAGTCAGAATTCCTCCAGGGGTCTTTCGGTGACCTCTGGAGTAGTTTTAGTTCAAACATGTATGGGGTAATTTGACACTCTCACATTGCCCCAGTGTGGCAGTGTTGGGTACCATTCGACAGAGAATAACGAGTTTTATCATATGGGTCCCACTTGATTTTTTTGGCCCCGGCACCTATAATCCGACCCGTTTTTGGCCTGACAAAACGGGACACTTGGAGACGTGATTAGAAGCAAGTCCAATGTAAGCCTTAAATCCATAGAAACAAATAAACCTTGAATTTCAATTTTAGGTACTAATTTGCGCAGAGCAATCAAATACAATAAAAATTGGGGCAATTATTTTCAATACAATAGGAAGGTAAGGAAAATCATCAGAGTCCCAGTCATAATCCATTAATGACCTCTGCTCATCTCACTTTTCCCGTAATAAAAATCAATAAAAATAGAATTGCAAAAACGGATGTTGCACCTTCTACGTAACCCCTCTGGACGGACGAGACCAGGGATTAAAAGTTCAAATGCCTTGCAAAACTTTTTGGATCATGTTTCATTTCGCTTTAAGCCTACTTAATCCTGCCGGCATGTCTTTCTTTTGTTCTCATTCTCATGAATTATTCATCTTATTCCGTTGCGGTTTTGTAAAGATGAAAATAGGCGTGCCAGAGGAGAAGGGTTTGTTTACAAGAGTTTCGTTTTTCGTCTTAATAATGATGAAAGAGTGTTTTCTGTTAGGGAGTTGTATCGGATAAGTGAACATAATATTATAGTGGATCACCTTGACTTGATACACGGTTCAAAACCAAGCTTGGCTACTGGGACGATTAGAAGTGCGTATCGAAGTTCATACGTACACCTGCCTTAATAAATTCTGTTTGCTGAAGAATTTAGGATTTAGTGACATCTGCTTGCATGTACCTTGGGTTACGTGCACAAAAATTTTCTTCATCTCCCAAACAAAAAAAAATGTTCCTCGCTCAAACTCGACCCCGCACAATAACAGTCATCAAATTAAAAGAAAATACGTTCTGAAGCGACATCATCCAAAACTTGTGTAACTTTAGCCGTGAACTTGTTGAAGTACGTGAGTATTTCTTCGTTCTGGTGATAAGTAAGCAAAAGCGGATTCCTTTACAAAAGAACGCGAACGCACTTTCTTTCTGCGTCTTTGGACATGCAATTTACAAGTATTTCCACGGGAAAAAAAACAACGTCACAAAGTCGCGTGCAGAAAAAGTCGCTATTGTTAAGCCTATTTCTTCTTTTTCATCCAAAGTTTCGGCGAACTCGTAAAACGAAAGAATCAAAGAAGGAAGAGTAGTTTTCCTTATATTTTTGTTCAGAGTTTTCAGAATCAAGTTTCGTTTGAGAGCTTCCCTCCAGAAAGTAATTCATACAACAATACAACCTACTGGAAAGTTACGTCAATGACGAATCCTGTGATACCCCTACAACGAATTGGGCTTTCTCTTTTGAAACGTCATAGTATGCCGTTTGCAAATTCCTCCGAAAATGCGGAAAAACAGGATAGACGCATTCCTAATCAAAGCAGAATTCTTACGTTTCCCATGTTTCAAGAATCTCATCATCATAATAGTTTTAAAGGTACATCTGTAGCTGTCAAGTCCTAATTAATTTCAAGAAGAGTTGTGCTTGTGATAATACTGAAATGGAAAGGTGAGAAAAAAGGGACTCATTATATTTAAGTGAACCATGTGAAAATGAAGTTGAAATGTTATAATTGCTCCTTTCTCTTCGACTTTGTGTTTGATTTTGGTTGGTTTGAGTTATGTCATTTCGGGATATGAAGTGAAGGCAATTCGTCACACGTCATTTCAAATGATAAGAATTGAACACGATGGAATGCGTGGAAGTGAAGTACTTCGTTTTAACTTTTATGTAAATGGAATGGATGACTGCACACAAGCCCAATCTATAACCAAAGCCAAGCAACACGGACCGTATCGAATTGAATGGACTGCATTAAGGAAGGAAAAAGGCTGGGTCTTTGACCTTAAACTCTGAGGAAGATGTTTCTCTGAATTTGGAAGTGGATTTTTCCCAGTTCTATCCATTGTATTCCTATTTACAAGATTAAGAAAAAGGAGCACAAAAAGTAAAATGGATATTGGGTCGCTTTGGTATTGGTTATAAAATATAAAGGGCACGTCTTGCTTATCCACTTCTTCGGGTGTTTAGGAATTTATAAAAAGAAACAAGAGTAAATAAAAACTCTGTTTTTTCCTTGGAGATTTGATGGCGATCATGGATTGTTGAGATGTAAAATACATAGAATGATATTTTGTGATAAACTCGTAGGGTTTTTGTATGCCGGCCATGATAATAACGTATTAGTTTAGAAAACTTAAGAAAACAGATTCGAATGATTGACCAATGTTTGTGTTCATGAATTGAATATCGAATTTTTTGGGTAGTGAATTCCAGTTACTGAATCGAGTAACGTTTTATGGTGGAATTAAAAAATCGGTTCTGATTCCTCTGAAGTTGTTACTTAATACGCCCTGTCAAGGTTGGCGATAAAAACTCGACGCGGTTAGTAAATTCAACAGCAAAAATTTCTGAATTATTGTCCTTTATAACGAGTTTTCACTCACATTTCCTCCATCAGAGAAAGCTAAGTTTAGAACCAGACAAATTCGTGCAAGCAGTTTGAAGAAGAATTTTCTCTATCTTTTCGAAGAGGATTTACTACGTCACTTGGCAAAGAAAAACTTCAGAACAAAGTAAATAAACTGATCGCATCCTTCTGAAAGCGATGATACCCCAACTTGACTTGTTCTACCATCAGCTATGGCTTAAACATTTAATAAAACATTTAGGAATTGCCTTTGTCTTAAGCCTTTCTTTTGGAAAGTACCGACCTAATGTATCTTTCTAGGCATGATGGACCAAGGTTAATCCTATGGCACCGTAAATTTTCCCTTTCCTTCTCCTTTTTTTGCTTCCGTTCCAAAAATATAAAGAAACTGGGTATTTTATGAGCCCAGTCACTTTTCTTATCATGAGATTTGTCGCGGGAAAAAGTGAGAAGGAGAATGTATCTTACGCAATTACAATTTTGGAAATTACCCGCTTATTATCTATGCACGAGCTAAACCTCAACCAAGTTTGAGTCCGAAGTGGAATGCAAAATATTAGGTTCCATGACAAACGCGACCCTACGCTCGGCTTTTTCTTAAGTTGACTCGAGTGCATTTGCTTGTCTCCTGCATTTGAGTCCAGGGATCGTCAATGAAATGAAAGTGGAGAAAAATAACAAACGCGATGATGAAAGTTGGTGTGAGGATAGCAATTGCCATAAATCATTTTTGTGAAGCTGATCACTTATATCAGGTTATGTAAAACCATGTGGGCTACATCAATTCAATATTTTTGTTTTACAATTCAAAGAATTACGGCAGATTCTAAGAAACACTTAATAAAAACGATAAACTCAGTGTCCATGTTGCAAGCGACAAACGGTGGGTTTTAATGATGAAACACATACAATGGTATTTATGTGGACTTGATATTTGTATTTCGAGCATTATTAGGAAAATTGAAGCCTGCCATGGGATTAACAACGGCAAGCATGATTACATGAACGACAGATTGCACTGTGGCTCTGATTTTTGTTAGGTCGTGTGCGTTTGTACCAGTTTGCGTATACTTGCATGGGCTGTTTTTATATGGGAAAATTGTTAAACTACACGGATAAACTTGGAAAATGGAAAAACCATTGTTTTAAAAAAACGGCTGACCATAAAAGGTCTCTGTATAACTTAGCCAATTTTAAACCATAAATTGACAAAATAAAGTGAAGAACTGGATGAAATAAGTGAAATCTTTTAGCCTGTTTTGTTTTGGACATTTTCTGTTTCATGAAAATCACGAAACAGGTCGAAAACAAAAACGTTTCATTTGTTTAAACATGTTTTCTGTGTTGTTTTTAACATCACTAGTTACATGTGAGCTCTCTTGACTCGCTTTTCGTCCTCACAACGAAAAAAAAAACTGACTGTAAGCTCAAGTGAACATTCAACGCACTTGAGTTTTTTTTAGTTTTGGGTTGAGTGTTTTAACCTAGACTCCATTTTTTTATAGAAAATTTTAAAAATAGTGCACTATTTTTTTCATTTTCTCGAACTATAGAGCACTTACGGCATGGTCCCATGGACTTCATACTAAAGTAATATTTAGCTTGAGATGGCATTATGAAGATGTAGAGATGCGACGTGGAATGGAAAACTGCGATTACTCGTACAAGACAAGATGCTTTGAAATACCTATGACTATGACAAGGTCGGTTGAGCAGGATGTATGGATATGAAAAAAACTAATTCTCTGAAGAGGTTGATGCGATGAGAAAATAAGCATCTTTTGCAGTGTGCCGTAACTAAAGTAGTGAAATAAGATGACTTTTGTGTTTACTTTCTTTTTTAGAACAACAGCACAAACGGCTTCAAGCATTTTCAGTATGCACTATCGTTATGCTTCCTTCCGTAATGTAATGTATTTTTAAGGTTCATTTTAAAAGCAAAATGCAGAATAAAATTATCTCCATTAAATCCACATGTACTTACCACGAAATATAGAAACAAAAGGTTGCATATAAAAATGGAGATGTAATTTTTATGAAGTGAAAAGTAGAGACTGACAAGTGATGCTTTCAAGTAAATTCTACCAATTGTTTTATATGTACTGACATTCATGAGTTGCATAAAATGAGTTATTATATCAACGTCAATTTTTCCACAAATGACGATAACAATTTCGGTTGACAGTTATTCCGCATATTTATGGGTAAAGATTATGGCTTGTTGCAAGTTGACTGCTTTACCAATAATTTTTTTAGATCAAAATGGTGTCAAGGAAACGAAAAGTGATAGTCATTCGGGTAACTAGTGCAAAAATTTGCATGAGCGTATGATTTTAATTGAATTTGAAACTATTGCAATGAATCCAAAGGAGTACCCACTTTTCAAATAAAGAGAGTGTTGGCAAAATAAACTTAAATTATTGATTGGTAAAAACGAATTATTTACTGCGACAGGACAGAAACAAGTAGCATGGGGACATTCGAATTCAGGTGGAACTGCGAATTTTATTGCGCACCACAGGTAGAAAAAACGACATATGGGAGATGATTTGGAACTTTTCATTTGTCCAATAATTGAATGAATTCCATTCGAATGGAAAGCTTTGACTCGAATGTAACCTAAAAGTACCTGTTTTTTTCCTGCTCCAGTTTCCTATGCATGCTTCTGATTTATTTATGGCGTTAAAATAGGTCGTTTTATTTTCCTTCCGCTCATTTTCATTTCCCCTCTTGCGTGGCATTACATCACCACAAACATTCGTAAAAACACAGCTTGAAAATTTGTTTTACGGCTGTTTTATGATTACACGAGCAGAGAAAAGTTACAAAAAGGGAAATTAAATGCTACTGTGTTTAGTCATGCATGCAACCACAAATTTTATGATTTCAGCATCCGGCGGGCAGGTACGTGGAAATTAGAAGAAAAAACGACGAATAAAATCAGCAGGAAGCCAAAGCCTAGCCAAAACACGGTCAAAGTAAAAGTAAAAACCTGCTTGAATTCAACATAGCGATATTACAATGCATTTAGCTTTGAATTTAAAAAATGAACTCTGACGTCAACTGGTTACCAAGTTGTTTTGTTGATGAAGGTATATGCCTGTGTACATATGCATGGTACACGCGGTTTGTGTCTTTGTTCTTGTAAAAAGGACTTGCATAGTTTTTAAAAGATTAGTTATGAAAGCAATATAATAATTAAAATGTCTACTACGAGTACAGTTGCTGACTGTTGTAATTATTGGTCAGATAAGTTAGACAAACTGTGCTGTTTCGCGAATTTCCAAAAAAAGAATTTCTTTTCTTTGGCTTCCGCAGCCGGGTGCTGGAAGGGACTCTTCCTGCACCCGACCCTAAACACATACATACATACAAAAAATGAAGAAACACGACAAAGATGATACACCTTACTTTTCGCAAACACGAGATTAACTGTAAAAACGCCAGATTGTGTTCGCAACATTTTACAGAGGATGTGTACGAGAGAGATCTTCAGCATGAACTTTTGAATCTCCCTTCCCGGAAAATTTTCGTAATCGTCCGTTAACGCAGCTACCACCTTTACGACAAGATGCAGACTTGATAATAGGAACAGAAGAAAACTTGTAGACGATGTCTTAGGTATTTAATAAATTCACGCATAATTTATTAAATTAGGTACAAGGTGCCAGTTTAACAAACATTTTTAACTTCACAGAAGGATTAAAAAATGTTCCTCCCCTTGTTCCTCCAATAAAAAAAGTTTCGTCTTGCTCTAACTACAGATGATATGCAAAATATTAAGTAATTTTCTTGAGGCAGTTTGTTACTTCCTGATGATGAATTTTATCAATCTGTTTTGAGCTTCAATGCAATTTTTGAAAGTAGCAGAAGCCTGTCAGGACAAAATAATCGTTTGAACACGCTTAAAGAGTTGATATTTGCTAAGTGTCCTAATTCGAATGACAAAGTTGTTTATGAATTTTAAATGTTCGATTAAAAAAAGAAGCTAGTTTCTGTAATGCAAAACAATCTTGTAATATCCGAATTAACCAGCGCAAAATAGCTCAGTTTGCTAGAAGTAAAAAATGATAATTTTGGGAATATTTTCTTTGTCCGCTCTGCCATATGCTCATTTAAATGAAGATTATGAACTTAGGCATGGAATGGCTTTTGGTAACCGGTTGACGTCGTCACGATTTTTGTAACTATAGTTCGGATGTCGTAACCTATAGTATTTTAATTCCCTTGCTTGAATTCACAATTCGAATATATTTTTCTTTTGGTGATGATGACAACACAATCCCTCATCATTTGCACCATAAAGAATGTTTTCATTACTTTCATTCCCCGATACTCCAGACAGAAGCTGGCGTTGGAGTCGTCGTCATGAACACTTCGTAAATTTAACGCTTTCTTTTTTGAACTACATTTCAAAATTTCCTCTTACAAGGGAACCCCCCGAACTGTACCCCCTCAATCGCATGTAAAATATATTTAATCTTGTTCAAGTTTTTTCACTGATTACGAATCCGCGTTTAGTTTCTTGTAAAAATGTAAGAGCAATTTTTTATTTTAATTTTTGCTTGGTTTCCCATGCATTACGTTAGCATTGCGTTTTGGTTAGGATCGCACCATCACATAAATCCACCAGCTCCAGGGATTTATGTAATAATATTCTGACAATGGACGACCTACTTCCATTATCTGGGCGTAGTTATATTTTCACCATATTAGTGAATTCCTATAGTGATGTGAATATCTATCCAAAATGTCGAATAATATTGAGTAAAAATAAAAATTAAAAAATCCTCTAACATTTTAACAAGAAACTAAAGGCGGATACGTAATCAGTGCAAAAAAAACTGGTTTAGATTATATAAATTTTATATGCGATTGAGGGGGTACAGCTCGGGGGGTTCCCTTGTTAGCTTTATGAATCATGCATGTATTGTGATGAGAAGAAACATCTTGAAATAGAAACCGCCAAAGAAATGGAATCAGGTTGCATTACCCTACCTCATTCTCAAGAAAAAACGAAATGAATGAAATGTCCAGCGAGAGGATGGATGGAGAGAGGAAAATGCTCCATTGCATTCCATCCCCTTTCACTGTCCCCAAGTGCGTATAAAATAAAATGAAATGAATGAATGGGCGAAATGACTGATATTTTTTTGCGTGCCATCCGTTCCTTCCTTCGTGATCGTGTTCATGGTCATCATCATCATCATTGCTTTTCCGTCTCTTTGAAATAAAAGGGGAGTATGAATCAGCGAACAAAAAAGAAACCGTACCGTTTCCCTGCATGGGATATTTTTACCATTGCCATTTTGAATATTTCTCCCAAGATGCCCAAATTTGCAATGGTCGTAGTTTATTTAATACGGAAGAATAAATACATATAGTCCGACGAACCTGATATTTAGAACTGTAGTGTTTTAAATTACTCCATGGCGTAATTACCATATTTTAACTATAACAGAACACGTTTTAGGGATTTTTGAAAATAGTTAGCTGTTCATCAATTCGCAGAAATTTGAAAGGGAAAAAAAGGATTTCCTTTTTCGCCTTGGTGCAATTGTAGGTGATGTGGTATGGGACCATCCCATATGTGATGTGATCATGATGCCCCACTACTACCATACCTTTTCTTTTCTTCACATCAACTTTTATATAATCACATCACACTCCATTCAAGTCTCTCAATCCACATTAAAGTTTTTTTCTTTCCCCTGTCTTGTCAAGAAACCTTTGCATGGATCACTGACTTGTCTGGCTTTGGATTTCACTCTTTTCGTCTTCACTGAAGAAAAAGAAAGTGTCCCTTGAGCACAACTACAGCTACAACTCTAACTCCAACACAGAGCCCACATTTCAAAAGAGACGTGATTTTCAGGCTTGCGGAATTTACCGCCGTTTGGATGATGTGATGTGATATTCATCGACTACTCACCTTCAGGCTTCTGCATCTATAGAAGAAGAGTAAGAGCAATAATAATGATACAAATCACAACTGTTTCCCACAAGATAAAAACACTTTTAACGATGAGACTCGCTTTACTTTTTTCTCCAAATAAATGCAATAGTTTTGCATAATCACAATGTCGTGAAAGTCGAACGATACAGAAAGCAGAGCAAACAATAATATTTTCCTCCGGGGTATAAGGGAAGCAGAGATAAGTAAAATGAAATAGAATATATTCGAACTGTAGTTCGCTCTTCGGAAAAACCTATTTCGTTTCAGGATTAGGGAATAAATAACGTTTTCTTACTTTCCATTTCATGCCACAGCCGAAATAAATTCGGTCGTTAAAAATGGCTAAAAGCAAAACTACTTATGGAGTAAGTTCATTCGGAATGGACCAATGCATTGGTCCATTCCGAATGAACTTACTCTATTCAAGTCTACGCAAGAATTTCAGAGTGTTTCTAGACGAATTTAGGGTGGAGTAAAATGAAAGTTTCTCCTGATAAAACCCAACCCAATCGTGTATCGAGCTACTTTAGTGTCAACTAATCCTTAGCAGACAAAAAATTATAATTATAATTAAATAATTCTTCCATAGTTTTTTTCATATTTTTGTTGGAGAAATTGTAAGTTATGGACTTATTAAGTTCCATAAAGACTCCACCACTGCTTAATAATTTTGCCCAGGATTAATCCAACTGCATGAAGTCTAATTGCAAGGACGATCAGTAAAGCTGCAGTGAATTTTTTCAATCTGTAAGACAAATGCAAAAAAACCGATGAGACAATTCGATTACAGAAAATTATTACTGTGAGGATTAGAAAGCGGCTGGGTCCGCTTTATTGTGCACAAACATTCTGAATACCTCGATTAAAATTGACGTAGCTTGGCGATCATATTTATATTTCTCCATACTGAGTGAGTAATATTTCAATGTAAATTATTGTTAGAAAGCATAATAATATTTATTTTAGTCTGAAAATGTCCTCATCTGATCATTTTTGTGTATTAGTTCACGCTATGAGTATGAGGTGTTTTCGAGGAAACTTACACGTTTGATGGTGTTAGAGTGCATGTTATAAATTTAAAAGGTCGTTGTTAAATTACTTACGTTTGATAGGAAAGGTACAAAGTCGTAGGATGTCATTCGCCCTTGAACCAGACAAAGAATAAAACCTTTTCTTGTGCCCCTACTGTTAATGCAGAGATTAAATAGAATTCGCTGTTGTTATTAATTAAAAAAGGTAATTTTATTAATACCTAGAAACACCCGAAGGCGGGTAGTTCAACAGCAGCGAGTAGCAACTAGGTCAGATTGTGACATTTATTTATGCTTCAGAAGAAGTAACTATTTTTGTTGTTAAAGTTTCTTGAAATATTAACGTTCACCTGCTCTGCTCGTGTAAAGTTTAACAACAGGTATTATGTGTTTGGATAACAATTTTCTCAAATTCAACATTCAATGCAAGAAATGTTGCATTTTAAAATACTTTTGTCTCACAATTGATACACTACACGGGTTGCACTCGAAAAAGATTGAAAGGTTGAAATTTTAATCCCAATATGCAGGAGTTCGTTTGAAGGGTGGCTTGATGTAGGCCAAATAAACAAAAATTTAAAAAGGAGTTGTTTTTAGCATATTTACCAATGAGAACAAACAATTTAATAATAATGCTGGCATGTTTTCACTCTATAAATAGTCGATACATAGGCGCATTTTCAAGATTATTTTGTTTCTTTCGTCTGCATACAACAAACGACGAAGAGGAATTCTGATTCAAATACTTATCAATTAGGATTATATTTAAGGTAAAACTAAGTTTTTAGGGATGTTTTGAATAAAGCGAAATGAATTTTAAAATTGTTTAAAATCTTCAATAATAAAATGAGTGCTATAGTAAGTTTAAAAATAATCGTTTTATTCAGAAATACATATATCACGCATGAAACCATTTAATATATGTTGCTAAATAAATCCTTAAGTCGCTGTTCCATAATCTAATCCAAAACTTTGTAAATTGTCAGTGGTACATTATTTATATTTCCATATTGCTTAAATCCTGCCAATTTAAACACTGCACTGTTGTTTAGTGCTAAATTTAATGTCTGATATTTGGTAATCTCAAATCTCCCTTCACGTAAATGAAGTACGTCATTATCTATACTGATTTGCGTTTGAAGTTGAGCACAACCAAAGTCTAACCCCCTTTTACGGAGATAACTTCCTGATTTACTCACTATTATATTGCTTATGCCACTCGTGAGCGATGCACTAACATAAGTACAAAGTCGATTTAATAAGGTTATTAAACATAGCTACCAAAAATGTTCTTTCGACTTTTATTTCATATGCACGGTGTTCTGCTTTTAGAAACAACGGCTTACTGGAAAATGACTGGAAAGAAATGTTGAAATTCAAAAACTAACACAGAATTCTAGCTGCACTTTGCATGGAGTCATATGTGAAGTGAATTCGGTTTTTTAGATCGAACTCGTAATTCTCAGTAACCGCCAAGCCAACACAATTGGCGCATTTTGATACAAGGGAATTTAACAATAAGAATGGATACAAATCGGAGCTGAGATGATTTGTTACTGATTAGTTGGGTCCGTCAATTCTTACAACCACCACGAAGCTTTAATCTGTGTGTCCTATGTATTTGAAGCAAATTACAATATTTCATTAGAAGAGTCCAACTTGAAAGAAGCGTTGTCTGAAATCATGAAATACTTATGATAGAACAAACGAGGGCGAGGTGTTTATCAGGGATTGAGGAGTCTAATTTAGCATGAAATGTGGCATGCTCACAAGGATAACTTTTCAAGCGCACCCCCAAATCGCATATACCACTATTACTGTCTTGATAAGTTATTTTGCGCTGATATGAATCAGTGGACGAAATACTGGTGATATTTTAGAATTATTTTTAATCCCGATATTTGTGCCCTCAAATGCCCATTTACAATGCATTAACACGGGAACCCCCCGAAGTGCCCCCCTAGTCGCATATACCAGACATAATGTCTTAACTGTTTTTGCCAAGATTGTTCTCCTGGATTTGCTCTATCTTTTGGTATTTTTGCTGATGGTATATCAAATAAATTAGTTTTCCGCACCTGGTTCTCAGATTACGCCCAAAATCTTTCTACGGCTACTGTTAAAATTATTCAGACACTCTTTAAAAACAGCTCTCTCGAGCTGTCCTACTTCCAGAGAAATCCATGAAATATATGCCAGTTATGCGTAAAGAGTTGCGCTTTAATTCTACGCAATCACTTTTTACTTACCTTCAATATTTATTTACGTTCCAGGAAGTGGTCACCGAGTAGATAGGAAATAAATTATTCTGACGCATTTTTAGCACATTTGATCTGGAAATAAATACCAAACTTCTGTGGTCCTTTTGCAAGAAAGGATTTAAAGTTCCCTATTTTGAAACATTAATTATTACAAAATAATAAATGGAATTGAGTAAATGGAAATTTTTACCGAGAGCCATAACATGTTGGAAATGAGCGAAGTGATCTGACCATAATAACTCTATTTCTATTTGTTTAAACAAATTCCATGCAGATCGAGAAGCAATCCTAGATACCCATTGCAAGATACGATAAAAATTCCTATATTCAACGTGGTTAGTAATGCATATTCATCTTGTTGATAGTGTGTGCAGTCATTTCAAGTAAATGCAATCTGAATGTCTGATTTATCTCAACGCTTTATTGTATTTTGCGCAAAAATTAAGTTGCATTTACGATTGATATCAGCTTCAGATAACAGAAGATAAGAGTACCACAGCATTTCAGCAATTAATCATCACCTGAACACGCTTGTCAAACTAAATGCACACACATCATACTGCCGAGTTGTTTGTCTGTATTCACATCAAAGTAAAATCCAGAGTGAGTACTGATAACCAAAATTGTTTATGACCTCATCCATTTGGCAGACGAGTTGATATGTTTCTGTTTTTTTTCCAGTGGGAAATATGAGCTTCTATGGATAACGCAATGGATAAAATTAGCTCAACGCATAAAATACGCATTACTGTAAAATCATTTTGAGTTAATTCATTTATATGCGCATGCACAACAAAAACATCTCACGTCACACGTAATAGATAGACCTTTTACCTTTTCATCCGATCAAAATAATTGAAGGGAAATGGGACACTTTATAAGGTTATGTTAGCTTAGGCACATAACCTAACCTTATTTTCTTTTTTCTTTTTTCCGACTTGTAACGCTACTTACTTATACGTAAGCAGTTTGGGGAACAGAGTATTAGAAATCCTAAATGAACGTTTGAGAATAATCCTGGTGATTATGATGATGGACAGGAGAATAGGAAATCTGTTCTACAAATTAGTTTTTCCAATTATCTCTGAAAATCTGTAAGCACAATCATAAAATCTAGTCTTTATCGGTACAAAATAACACACCTGAAGCAGATTGGATTTATTCAGTCAAATTCACTCGGCAAAATGGCAACGGTATACTTGTGGGGAATTTCCGCCAACCAAAAACGAGTGGGCCACTTATCACTGCGCCTCCACGACGAAGAAAAAACCTACATTTCGTTTTGGCCTGCATCTTCAAACAAAGCACTTTCTTGTAAATCAACATTTAGCTCCTTCGATGAAGACGTAAAATTGGAAGGAGGTCAACCTGATGACTCCTACGAAATTCCACAGGAGCTCATAAACCCACAAAAAATTCGAAGCTGGTGGACAGAAGTTGCAAGAAAGCGCGACTACAGCTTGTTCA
>JAHZMX010003799.1:0-10369 GCA_027743895.1 Seira musarum
GGGTTTTATAAATTCTTGGACATTTATTGGAATAATTTTCACCTACTATTTTCTGGTGCTTCTTGAAGGAACGAGAATTGTTTGTCTTGGTTTGCTACTCCTGTTTCTCAACATTTGCTATTCGAAAGAGACGTTACGAATAGTGGAACACGTTTCAAAGACTGAAGTCACAAAATCTATAAAGCTGTACAGGTCGGCAGCATTACTGTCCTCAATGAAGCGAGATGGCTTAGATGAACTACTGACCATTCTCATGCAAATTGGCTATGCCATTTTTATTTTGGTTTTCTCAATGACTGTCATAGGAGCCAATATCATTTCGTTGGGAATTTATTTAATCGCAGTTGCATTACTTATTATATGCTTTCTTATTCTGTTGGTGGTACTTCCTATTGTTACTAGTGAGCCCCATTACGCTCAACGAATATTAAAGGATATGAGACTAAAGACAGGCATGTTTGAGTTAAGCGGGGAAGGGAAATGTTTACTAAAACAGATAAAGTCTTTTCAACCGGTTTGCTTTCATTTTGGACATTTTCGAAAATTGGATAATGTAGCTAAACTTGAGTATATGGAGTCAATATCAAAGCGGACGGGGGATGTGTGCTTGGTCATGAGAACACCTTAAGTATTAAGTATAGTATGTCAGCACAAAACTCATAATTTTGATATATAAATATAAAATATTGCAAATTAATATATAACTCAGGCATACAATTTTAATCCGAGTTTGCCAGACGGGTTTAATTTGACAAAAATGAATTTTACAGGCGAAAAAAGTAAAATGTTCATCCAGTCATCATCTCAATGAACTCTGTGAAATTATAAAAAAATATCAAGCAACTTTTATGGTAACTTTTGGGTAAAAAATTAATCAATGACTTTACTGATCATATCTTGAAGACTATCTTCAGTAAACGCGACGCCCATCATCCTCAGGATTTTGCCTACCATATCAGGCGAGATAAAATCCTCTTCTTGGGCGAATGCTTTGAAAGCTTTCTCCAAAACTGGAATGGAAAACAAAATTTAATTCAATTCGGGGTAACATGAGAAAACTGTTAATAAAGTATAATTACTTTCAATTTGGTACGGCTCAAGATTTGTTTGGTTTTCCTTCTCTCCTTCTCCCTCTTCGCCTTCTTCACCCTCTCCTTCCTTATCTTTTTCTTTTTCCTTTTCTTTTTCAGCTTTTTCTTTCTCCTGAAATATGTAGCAAAAAATATAAGAAAAATTATGAAAATAATAAAAACTTGATAAATATTGAAGTTACCATTTCTTCTTCTGTCTTCTCTGGTATGGGGCACTTCTTCACGACGTAATTCTTCCCAGCAACTGAAGCACCAGTCACTCTACAGCTTTGCGAAATTAGATTACTCATTTCAAAGAATTGATCTTCTTTTCTTCGAGAAACTAAAATTTAATTAGTCGCATAATGTGACACGAGTAGTGGATTGATTCTGAGAAGAAATTCATCAAAGTTCCAATTTTTCTCTTATTCTTAAGTAGGTCATGCTCAAGTCATACATCATTAGCAAAGTAAGAGTTTAAAACCATTGAGGCAAATATCACGATAAATTCATGTAAGCAGCGGTGAAAGAATTTTAATTTGGTCATTTGGCGAATAGGTTGATCGAATGCATATTCCTACGCTTGACAATACAGACACAGCCACAGCGTTGAACAAATAGGCATTCAAACTGCTGCATTTTTAATGAGTAGGCTTAACAAAAGGCGTTCGGCTATACGAGTGGATATATATTATTAAGCCCTACAAAAGCTTTTAAAAAGAAAATTGTCAAGCCTTTAGATTTTATATGAATTTTTTTCTCCGATCGTGTTGTGTTTGAATGTCCATTAGTCATCCAAAGCAGACCATCATCGAATACGTCGTAAGCGCAGAGAAATGCGAATAAAATAAATGGATTTGAAATGTATTATTTTTGTTGTCCTTGAAAAAAAGAAGCAAATCGATAGCCAAAAATCGTTAACCGGAAGTGTGTCAAGTCATGCATACCACGTAGTTGGAAAGTATTTTATAATTTTGCATATACCTACCTAATCTACTTGCTTGGTATGTTCAGCTTACACGTTTGATTTACTCTGAATGATAGCGATGCTACTTAATTTTACTAAAAACACTAGCATATGCATTTAATATTTTTGCTTTTTACTGACTTTATTCAGGATAAATATGTTCGAGCACATGTAACAATGAGGTTAAACCTTTTCATGCTCATCCATTTCGGCATGAATAAATTCATAAAACAATTCGGAAATCCAAAATAATTTATTTTTCAAAAATAATTTTCAACATCATATCATGGTCCCACTGACATTTCACTTTCAGATGTGGTCTCATAACCCGGTGCTTCTGAATCATCAATCGGTTCTGTCGACACTCCCATATCATTTGCAACTTCCGTCGTACATTTGCGTTCGGAGTTAGCACTCAAAGGAGGAATGCACCTGCACGTTCCCGAGATTACATTGTCCTTAGCAGGTTTACAGAAAGCACCAGTGATACACTTCCCATCCCCGGAACATTTTGATCCAACCAATCCAAGACATGTATTCAAGCCACTATCATATTCCTGGAAATCACCACAAGTACATAATCCATCCTTGCATAACAATCCAGTAATCCCATCACATTCTTTCTGACTTTTACAAGATGATCCATAAGTTTTTCTGCATTCCCCGTTATAGGATTCTACATATCCAGAGGAGCACACACACTCCGAAACAGCACCACCATTAGGTTTGCCACATTCCATGTTAACCCCACAAGGAAAAGAGAGGCGCTTTCCACCAACTGTTTCAAGGCAAGGGCCATGTAATGAGCTGACGCATTTTTGCATGGTAAGATTATAATTCTGATAGTCCGTGAACAAGCAACTGCAGCGTCCATCTATGCAAGTCAAACTGCTGACACATGGGGATAACTTTGGATCACACTCGGAATTATAAGAGGCATAACAAAGCCCATCGGTTCCGTTGGTTGTACCTTTCAAAAAAGCAGGTAAATTTTGAGACTTGTCATTGATTAAGGTTATTTATAATTTTTAAAAAATGTGCAATCTTACCGGTCACACACTGACAGCCTTCATATTCCATGTTGCCTGAACTGTAGTAACCATACTTCAAGTAGTAGCAATACGCGTTTTCGGTGCATGCTCCATATTTTCTGCAGGATCCCCCTCCAACTTTAGCTACACATCTCTTCTTATATGAATTATAGACTGCTTCTGTTTCATTACACGAACATTTTCCATTTGAGCAGATCAAGTTGGAAGTAGAGATGCAGTCATCATCCTTTGTACAATTTTCACCATGGCCAGGTTTTGGTACGCAAGCCCCACTGGAATTCTCCATGTAATTGTCGGTACAACCGCAGTAACCGTCTTGTTTGCAAATTGCATTATCTGCACAGTCAAGTGTTTCCGTCCATCGTCTTCCCTGAGCATTGTCATCCTTTGTTTCAATTGCAGTGTAAGTACACCGTTCCCCGGGAAGAAGGACACATTTGCTCCTATTTTTATCGTAAGTCATTTCACTTTCCTTGAGACATTTACACACGCCATCAGTACAGGTTAGGAGGGAGCGGGAGTTGCACTTGGTCGTTTTGTCACACGATTCCCCATACGACGCACGAACATTTTTGTCGTTGGCAGAACCATATTCGCAATTTAGGAACAGGAGCACGAGAGCAAGTCCACCGAAGGAATATTTTTTTCGAAATGTTTTGGCCATCGCTTAATAAAAAAGTTGCTTTGCAACTGGATTGCTGACCACGTAATGATGGGAAATATTAATTTTTGTCTCATGTTGTTCAGCGTTGGATCAATGACTTCGTGATCATGAAAATGGCTCAATGATTTTTAAAAGTCAGGTCCAAATTTGTTTTGACTGATAGAGCTTATTTTTGTTTGGTGCATGGTACACGACATTTGGATAAAAATGAATTAAGTACATCAACTACAAAGTATTTTTTTCATGATCAGTCAAGTATCAGGTAGTTTAGTAAAAATGAAAGAAACGTGACCCTGATGCAATTTTATATAAAAGCTCATTGTTCGAAGACACGTAATTTCCATAACCACACGCTTTATTTTTTTGGTTATTCTCATCGTCCTTAAACATCATCCGAATGACATTTTGAAGACAACCCAAAGCCGGCATTACTCCAAAGCCGGCATCAATTATTTATTTCCTGTCAATGAAATCTGCATCATGCTCTTTTCTTGGAGTACGTTTCACTTAAGCAAAAAGTTGGCAGCGTGTAAACTTCACATTCTTTTGATACATGAAAAATAAACCAACAACCAACTAGTTGCAACTTCGGCTGCATTTTACTTACGACTACGAGTGGCTCTAGCACACGTTTTGTAATATAGTTCTATATTATTAATATCACGAACATTTTTTGAGCGATTTTTGAAGGTAAAAAACCATCATGTTTAATAAATAATGAGAAGACGGCGTGTGGGCAAAACATACTTTTAATTTTTCAATTTCATTGCATCATCATTTCTGATTATAAGACATAGGTATGTCCACTTATGTATTAACCACTCGACCAAGACAGGTAAAAAGTTAATGGTGCGCCTCTAAACTAATGAATTATAAATCAAACCGATTACGAAATAATGTCGGGATTTGTCGAATTATATAAATTTCATCTGGTCTTGTCTGGCCGGCGAAAGTTTGATTAAAATGTCGCGCTTGATTTGTAAGTATGAATAGGAGCATGATAGTAGTTTCGTAAGCACTCCACAAAAATGAATATGAAATCCGTTAATTATGAAATTACTTAAAAATGGTAGCTTTGATTATATTTTATTGTAATACATTTAAAACCCATGAGTATTGAAGCTTACAGTTAAAAGCATTGCAAATGGAATACGTCCAGTGTTTTCAAGCAGATGCAACAGCTTTTCTGCTAAAAAAATCAGACTAAGCTTACTTAGTATGACTACCTAAGAAAATAAATTAAAGCAATTATGTACTTATGTGTTAAGTTTAAGCAAGAAGTAATGTCGTAGTCATATTTACTACTTCCATCATTTGCTGCAAAAAAGTAGACGCCTTAAGACTAAAGAACATTCCAATCTTTGTTCGTATTGGAATACATGCCTTCAATGCTTTTTGATTGATCCTGCTGAAAAGTCGCTTGTTCCAAAATTCCTCAAAGTGGCCAAAGTCATTGCAAATTATGAGTGCATAAGTATGCATAATATAAGTATTTGCAACAATCCCCACGTCCAGTAGAATCATGAGTGCAATAATTGTGATGGGTAGTTCATCAGATAACGCCACTATTGTGTAGGTTGCTATCGTATTCAATGAGTAGGCCACGAATATCAGACTCGGAAAAGCGATGAAACCAAATTCCATTGCAGTTTCCCATATCAAATACGAATTACGGTAGATTTTTAGTGCCTCGGCGAACCAGAAATCCTTGATATTTACCTCATCTCCATTGGGAAATAGTTTTCTAAGGCCTCCTTTAGAGATATAGGACGGCTTCATGATCTTACCCCCTTCCACAATCAACAACAAGACGGCAGTCACAAATCTGAGAATAGATAGAGCTCCCAAGGATCCAAAGATCATCAGATACACGCTAACTGCAAGCATTTCACCAATTTCATTCATCATGATCACCTTTGGGAGCCTGATGGAAAAATAAAGTCACATCTAACTAAATATTAATTAATATAAAAATATTGCTTTCAAACTTATATAATCTTTCACCAGAATCGTAGTATCCAATGTATTGATGTATTTTTGAAAAGGAGCGGAAGGAATCCAACAATTAGCGATATGCTCATAACGATTCCCACAATGGAATACAGCACAATCGTCATGAGGTCCAACTTTTTCTCTGATAATAGTAAAAAATCGGAAAAAATGTTAATTTAAGTGTTCTTAGATTTAATTCGTCGATTATTACTCACCTTTTGTGTTTCTTCTGAACAAAAGTTGATTGAGAAAGAAAGCAAAACAATCTCTCTTTCGTGCTTGGGTGTAGCAGCAAACACATTGCAGTAACGTGATTGATACGATGAAGAGATCAATTACAAAGTCAATAAAGCTGAGCCCGGTGTCCTCCGCGTCTGAAGCCATGAAGTAAAATAATCTGTAGAAGGACACCGAAAATGCTTGAAAAACCTGATAGTTCACGATTATGTTGGTGAGGGAGACTTTTTTGGGTCTCAAAACAAAATAACCCTTCTTTTTGTCATACTCCACCAATGCTGGGAGAAATTTTTGATTGAATTCATAAATCTTTACGAATGCCGCCCACATCTTGTCTCTCGAGAAATTCAAAAGACTTTAGGATGTATGTATTCAAGGGCCGTTGCTAAAGTCAGACTAATTTTTCAAATCTCAGAAGCCAGTGTGTTTAATTTTAATTAAATATTATGGAGATTATATGTCATGTATAAATCCTCGCGTCAATAATGTTTTTAGTGGAAGCAATTAAATGCTCGCGTTTTTCGATTTCCAAGGAGAATCCAACAAAATATGGTAAGCGCTTACTTACATAATTTCATTTTCTTTCCTGCAAGCTTATATTTTTCTTTTAAGACGAAAAGCGCACAAAAATTATCGAGAGAGAGAATAAATCATTCACAGTAAAAATTAAAGACTAGGTACCATTTAATTATGCAAAAATGCTCTTTGTTTACGAAAAAATTAATAAAACGGGAGAAAGAATCATTTCTCAAAGTCCACTTGCTGGATAAACTTACCATCCCAAAATTATGAAACCACTGTAAGTCATACCAAAAAATAGCAAGAGGATTTTTTTCATATAACAGAAGCATTCCACATAGAAGGAATATAATTATGAAGTAGTAGATATGCTTGTTTATCAAGAATTGCGCGAATGAAATTTTAATGTTACATAACGCCAGTAAAGTATATTTATTTTCTGACGATGCACTTAAAAAAGCTTTTCTCTGAAGTGAGTGAAAAAAAGTTATATAGGTTTAATTCTAAAGAACCCTGGCACATTAACATCATACTTTGTCTTATCTCAGCATAACAATTTGGCACTCATGGAGCAGCGGTAAAAATGATTGAAGTCTGGATGGGGATTTGCTTATACGTTAAGGACTAGATTTACAATTCTAGGATAAAATGCATTGAATTATATCCTTACTTTATTTTTTTTTACTTTCTGTAGATAAATTCATCCGCACAAAGTCCTCACTTGTCCTACAGGTAGGTATGTACTTAAAAAACTTGAGAGTAGAAGGAATTGTTTATCTGTTTGTGCTACCAAATAAAAACAAAAAAATGATTCCATAATACTATATCAATCATCAATCATGATTTGTCATGTACCATAAGTGAAAAACTAGGTGGATAAGTATATGGCAGATCGAGGGTTGGATTGGAGGCGTTGTTATGCTCGGTGGATTTTCTTTTGGTTAACCTAACCTTAAGGATTTTTATATTGGTGCAATTTTAAACTCCTTTTTATGACCGTCAGTAAGTAATTGTATATTTCTGGATTGGTATGCCGTCTTCAATGGTAAATAGGTCAGCTTCAAAGGTAATATGGTAACCTATCTTGGAGGTGGTGGAGCGCAAAAGAATTCTTTANTAAGTGAAAAACTAGGTGGATAAGTATATGGCAGATCGAGGGTTGGATTGGAGGCGTTGTTATGCTCGGTGGATTTTCTTTTGGTTAACCTAACCTTAAGGATTTTTATATTGGTGCAATTTTAAACTCCTTTTTATGACCGTCAGTAAGTAATTGTATATTTCTGGATTGGTATGCCGTCTTCAATGGTAAATAGGTCAGCTTCAAAGGTAATATGGTAACCTATCTTGGAGGTGGTGGAGCGCAAAAGAATTCTTTATCCTCGATTCTGTAGTCACAGGTTGGTAACAGGCCTTAAGGTAGGTAACTGTAAGCTACACAAGAATTTGGTGGTCTGATTTTAGTCTGGAATTAAAACCCCTATATTCACTCGAATCTTTACATAAACAATTCGGTATTTATTTGCTAAATTTATTTACTTATTTAATAACTCCTTATCTGGTTCAAATTGGTGCAACGTAAAGCATAAGGAAGTTTTTTTTAGACCGTGCGGAATTACAAGCATATACAAGTCTAATTGAGATCATAAACCTTCAAATGATATCTTAATTAAATTATATAAATTGGTGGTAACTACAAAAATACATTGGCGTACTTGACAGACTTAATTCTTCATCCTAATGCATTTATAATTTAAGTTGGTCCTAACTATAATTAAACTAGCTTTAACTAATCTAGCAATCAATTAAACCTCACTATAAACCTGGAAATGTTCCCATGACAAGCTAAAGAGACAAAAGTCAAAACAATACCTGCCGTATAAAAGTGAGGCAAAGTGAGAACTATCGAACACATACATAAATTAACATAAAGAACGATTTCGATCTTAACAATAAGTTACGGCATAACTACAAAATGAGTCCCACATCATTCGAAAGCGCATTTCAGGGGCATGTGCTTCGAGGTCGAACAATTTTTATAAATGTAACAAGGTCAGCATATAAGTATTATACTCTCTGATCATTTTAAACCCAACAATATTTGACAAATCGACTTTTGAACAATAGAAACGTAATGTATGATTTGCTTTTTAACTTGTACGGCATGAATCACACAAGAATTTAAATATAGCCGATCAACAACCCCACAGAAATTGGAAGGAGCAAATTAACATCAGTCAAGCCGCCTAGTGGGGTATTATTACATTGCAGCTACAAAAATACAAATTAATGCAGCCGCCCTTCCTCTATATTCTTTATTACTACCATTGATATCTGCATTTTTTTGCAAATTTGGAGCCATTAACCATTAGATAAAATTTCGAGAAAAATTAACAATAGGAGTTGTTTGGTTTATCAGATTGTGATTACGACTTTAATTTTTGACAGAATCAAAAAATTAGAATCGTTTGGTGCGATATGTATTGTATTCAAAAGTTTCCACGACAATAAGGATTATCCCAAAGTTTTTCGTTGAAGAAAGAAATTGAAAGGGTTTGATTTTTAAGTGTATGCATTAACTATTTGTGAAAACTTTATTCCCAAAAGGGGAAGAAAGAATAAATATCTGAGGTACGCGTGACTTTGACCCGTAACAGTCATAAGTGATAAGCGTGAATATTGAGCCTGCAGTTAGGAAACATAGTTTCTGAATAGATGGGCAAGCCGATAATTCCGTGCGGTATGATGGGATCATGTAGGTAAATCATTTATTTACGCAAGAATCTTGGAGTTACAGATTCTGCAAAAGCACAAGGTGGTAAAGTGTAATCATTTCAAAAATATCTGGGCAGGCACGTGCAGCAGAATATGAACGAGTTTCACGAGTTTTTGTCATTGATGAGACGATAAGGCCTTACAGATAAGTGAACCCCATCGGGGAGAAGTCCCAAATTCATGCCTAATGACTTTCCCTAGCTGACTATCCCACGGCGTGCTCATTAATGTTTCAAAATATACGTAAGGACTGCACAGCAATAAATGAACCATGCTAAAGGAGGAATCAGTAAAACCAATCTCTATCTGTCAGTCAGTCACATAGAGAGATACTCCGCTCCATTCACATTGCAGTACGATATGTTTAATTTCATTAAATTCGAACGACATGAAATGACACTGAAAAACGGTCACGTATTCAACACTATCTCCAATCGTAGGTTTGAAGCATGCCCCTTGGCGAAATTGGACACGCTTTGCTCAAAGCACAAAGGCCACATACTGGGAGAAAGTTATTAAAATATATAGCTTGGGTTTATGAATCCTTCTTGTTTCATCTTCCATGAGAATCTATTCAGGACGATACAGTATCGAAAAATTCAGCGAAATTAAAATATTTTAAACTCTGCGAGTTACGCCTTACTTTTTTTCTCAAACAATTTATCCCGTTTTGATTTAAGTTTAAACAGAGAATGGAAGAGTACAAGATTCTGATATTTTCATATATCAAATTATCAAAGCTAACAAAATCAGTTCTCTTTGATTATGATTATTTTTCTGGTGTCCTTAAAAATGTGAAAGATTCCCACAAGGAATATCAAAGATTATGTCGTAGAAACGTAATACATTTCAGCATTCTTATCACGACATTATGTCAAACGGCCTTCGCAACTTTCCCATCCGTAGAGAACATGGCTAAGAATTGTCTACTTGTTTGGATACTTGCATTTTGTTTCTTCTTCTCAAACGAGTGTTGGAGAAAGTCAAAAGACTTGGTACTATTATTCAATAACCTTTCTAACCTTGTTTTAACTCAATCCCAACAATATTTTCACTACAACAAAATAAATCGTGGTATGGTAGAACGTTTCATCAT
>JAHZMX010003800.1:0-10582 GCA_027743895.1 Seira musarum
AGCAGTTGTGGTACTTAATTAAGAAACGCAGCAGGTCCCGCAGAAGAACATTGCGACCATCTGTGTGAACTGATGGCTTATAGGACTGAAGAAGTGATTCTGATAAGCTGTAGTATTTGGTTGATCCACTGTGTGCTTGATTGGTATGATAATATTTATGGATTTCCAACACTTCTTGTAGTGAGTCAGTCCCAATTTTGACAACGTGTATACTTTGGACGTAACTTTCTTCATGAGATTTGCGCAAACCAGTTTGTTTTATAATGCGTTCCTCCACACAAAGCAAGCAGGCCAGGTACACGCTTCTGTTTGTATGGATCAAGAGTATGACCGATGGAGCCATTTCTGGTACCCAAACAGTTGCTCCAGAATCATAAGGCAGAAGGATATATTCCACAGTCGACCAAAATCCGTAGGGCCTGTATCCATCATACCAGTAGCCTTGTTTCGGTGAGAATATGATTTCATTGTTCTCTAACGATACTGTTGGCAGTTGTGCAATGCAAAATCTGTTGAAGGTTCTTCGCTGAATTTTTGGTCTGATGTTGGTGACAAGAATGTTATCGCTCTCTATTGTATCGCCGTCGATTACAAGTGTCTCGCGAACTTTGCTATCCCTTACGCTAGTTTGAACTGTAATGCAGTAGTGAAATTTGATGCAATCCTCTAAAATTTGGTCGTGTACTGTAAAGTTTGAGATGGTTACTGCCAACCGTCGTGAAAAATGAAACGTACAGATTCTGAACAACTTGCTAAAAATTTTATTGTAATTGTGCGAGTTTTTGCAAATCCTGTTTTTGGCGAAACGTATTATTTGTGCTTCCAAATGAACGAGACATGAAGGTGAGTAATACCAGTTTATTTAGTAAGATGAGCATTTTTATGATTGTTGTAAAATCGCTTTCAACATGCACTATCACTAAAAATATTGCTGTGCTCTGCTACTCTAACCCCATAAAAATTGTGCCTTGTTTAATTTTTCATAAATAAGTCCCATCGTAAAAAATCTGATCATTCAATGGATCTCTTTGTATGAATAGGTGTTTCGAACAATTCAAAAACAATTTTTTGATGTGTTATTTAAATAAATGTGTGCGTTCGCTATTTAAATAAAATATAGGAAAAGCTATAGAAAGTTTTGCAAGTGAAATAAGACACTTTTGAACTTTAGCGAGCAATAATTAAGAGCCTTAATAATAAAACGTTGAATGTTAATAATAATTAATAATGAAAAAATATATATTTTTAAAAAAGAGTCGAGGTATTATTCCTTACGGATGGAAGGCCATTTTTTCCAGCTGCGTCATCATTTTAATTGTTAGTGTGAAGAAGGCCTTTGTAGTGCTCAACGTCAGTTACGTCAATCAAAGCTTTGCTCTAATGTTGTTATTCATTTAACTTAATTAGAAAGCAACCTCACATCTACATCACTGTTTTCAGTGAGTCTTTGGAAACACTTCAAGCAGCGAGGCAGCAATAAACATGTTTTTTATGTACTCGAATTTCTCAAGTTTACTTGCTTTAAGCAAGCATAAGGCAATGAAATAAGTAGAAAGAAGGTTACGGAAAAGGTGACCTCTGCATTCAAGAGAACCGTTTTATGTGAAAATAAACGACATAGTATTCAGAGTACATGCTGGGAAAAAGTTTTTCCGAAAAACTAAATACCACATTTTTAGCCAAGGTTGCTTGCACGTAGGGAAATAATTGCGTATTAGATGCAATGTTAACTTATGGAGACAAAGAAACAGGTATAGAAAATGACCATATACGATTCTTCAATAATAAAACATTTTTTTAGCATGGATAATATTGATTTAAAACATAACATTTGCTTCGCTTATGAAAAAGTTAAGTAAGAAATAAGTAATCGGAAATCAAATTGAACTAGTGCAGTTAAAACAGCGATAAGGACGTAGCTGAGTAAAGCGTTAAATGCTGTCTTCTTCATCCTGTTATAATGTCTTGTTGAGACTGTAGTCCATCATGTCCCACAAATTGTCACAAGATGCATACTTCATTTCGCTTTCACAACAGTATACATGCAAATTGTTTTAATCACCGATTGCCGTTTACAGTTTAAAAAAATTCAAAATTTTAATGTATTAGTTTTATCCAATTTTAAAGAGCTTTCGAATGAGCTATCACGAGCCATATGTTACATTTGAAAAAAAAATTCAACCGTTGACCCTGCCGTTAATTGTTAACCTAAAATTCTGAAAAACAATAGGAAGGTCCTCAGTGGGCTAGAAATAAGCTTTGTTCCAAATTTGAGGTCGATCGGTGACCTTGTTCGAGAGTTATCGATCGGACGGAAAGACGGTCACGTCAATCTCAATACTCGCTTAGCTACGCTCAGCTACGTAATAAACACGTACAATTTTTCTGTTGAATTCATTATAATTATTCACCTGGGCAGAAGTGGACGTAATGTTTTCAGTATTTTATGGAAAAATGTAAGTATACAAGTATGTGGCTCACATAACGATATTACTATTATTATTAACCTAATTGCACCTACCACACCAAATTTTAAAATCTGCCAAAAACAGGCAACGTGATAAACAGCTGCTTCGAAAATATTTTGCCGGTAAACCTCCCAAATGAATGTTAATAACGCAATTGAATTGAGGAAGAAAAAGAGTATCCAAACTACGTACAGTTCAATGAATTTTGTAGGAACCTCCCAATCACATATAGCTTGACTGTATGACCTCAGTAAATGATGCATTACTTGCTGATTTCCTCTTCCGCAACCTTCGTCAGCTATCTTTTTTCCATGGAAAAGTTTTTGCTTGAAAAGCTTCCAGTTAACGGGAAATGATGCATTTGCTTTAACTAGCTTACTCTCTACCAGTGATTCAAATTCAAGTTCTTCCAATGTTTTCATTTCCTTTTCATAAATGCCTGATGATATTAGTCCAATTATGAACTTGCAAATTGTTGAAGAAAATAAGTTACACTGCCCAACTAATTCCAAACCTTTTGCAGTCGCCAATTGGTTATCCGGGAGTTCATTGTTTTCATAGATTGCCCTTCGTCCAAGCAAGCTAAATATTGGTGCGAAAAACTTGTGCAGGGTACCATCAAGTTGCAAAACAATAGACATTGGTCCATCAATATCAATATAATTCGAACTGTCGTCGTAAGTATTTTCAAGGAAAGCAGTAGCTTTAGCGCTGAATCTGATATGTCCGTTGCTGATGTCACGGAAGTCGTAGCCATCTGCCTGGTACTCAAAATTGTAACTTTCTAAACCATCGCGAATAACAAACGAACGTTTGGCCACATTCTCTGCTTTCCATCCCTTTGGACACGGAGGGTTTTTGTAAGGATTTTGGACTTTAGAAAAATGTTTAGGCAAAAGGCAATTAAGCACAAACGCTTCATGTTCATCAAATCTGATTGTATTCAGAAATATTAGTAGTGGTAAATTTTGCTTGCCATGCAGTAAATCAGAAATATTTGATGGTAAATACGATGGCGGTGGTGGTGTTGAAATGTCGGAATACATTGATGAGGTATAAAAATTGCGCAGCATTACTGACGCTAATACTAAAACTCCCACGAAATACCCGGTTTTATCAAATTTTCTATTTGGATCTTGTTCCACGAGAACTTCGAATATTAGACCGCACGGTGAGCCTTTGTATTTTAGGATTTTCAACGTCCAAAATGTAATTCCCAGCAGAATTAGAATTGCGCACCATAGCTCGAATCCAAAAGGTGAAAGTAGGCGCGTCAGAAGCTTCAAGGTTAACACGATTTCTTCATGCCGGACGTCTGATAATTTCCCCCCGACAATGAAATATCTAAATCCGCCAAAACTTACAGTGTGTGGTAAATACGTGCGCGGGTATCTGCTCCATTCTACGTGCGATATCTTGTGGAAATAAAGGCCTGCTGGGTCACAGTAATTTGAACAATTATAATAATTTTGTATGTATTCTTTCAACATAATAAAATAGAAAGTCCGGCGTTCTCCAGGCCTTAATGATTTCAAAACGGATCGTGATTGAACTGTGTGCTTTTTAGATTCTGCATACTCCTTGTTAGTGTGATAGTATCTATGCATTTCCAAAATCTGTCGAAGTGTACCGAATGGAATTTTTATAATGTGTATGCTTTGCACGCTACTGTATGTATTAATCCATTCGACCATTGGAATGTTATGTTCCATTCGTTGGCTTATACAAAGCAAGCAGCCAAGGTAGATATTTTTGTTTGGATGAATGAGAAGAACGACAGATGGAATACTAACAGGAACCCAAACAATAGACTCAGACTTAAATGGCAGAATGATATAATCCACAGCAGGCCAAAATCCTTGGGATCCATCATGAAAAAGCAAATAACTGCCTTTTTCTGGTGTAAACAATATTTCAGCATTCGTTGAGGAAACTGTTGGTAGTTGCGCTATACAATGCCCGTGATAGGTCCGTTTCATGCAATTTGTATCTGATTTTTCTCATGTCTTCGTATCCACTGTTTATCCATTCCATTCCATATTGATGCGTATCTCGATAATTTTTCAATTGAGTTTGAATTGTAATGCAGTACTTAAATTCGATACAATCCTCTAAAATTTGATCGTGCAACTTGAAGTCTGGGAAGTTTACTGTTAATCGTCGCGAAAAATGAATCGTGCATGATTTAAGCAACTCGCCAAGGACTTTTTTGTAATTATGTTCAAATTCCTGTGAGTCCTCTTTGTGGTGAAAGGAATTACTTGTATTTATAAATGAGAGGGACTGCAGAGTGAGTAATGCAAATTTATTTAGAAAGATTTGCATTTTATGATTGAAGTAATGTATAGTTTTTAAATATTCTATCGCAAGCGAATTATGTAAAAACTAGCTCGTCTTATTCTGATACTTTGAGTTCCAAGCTTTACTCACGAGTACCGGTAAACAAGAACATTTAGTGGAGTTTTTAAAATTTTAAATGTTTAGATTGTCAACTCTTAGCAGGTAGTTTAGGTTTATTAAAAATGATAGACAAGTGCTTCATTATGTACGTAATTAGTAAAAGTGTTTGCATTATAATTTGACAAGTAGCTCACTACTTTAATAGACAATACATCAATTATTTTACGCCGTAGAAAATTTTATTTATAAGTGAAATGAAAACACTTACTGATGTTAAATGTCTTTTAATGTGTTTTTAGCGTTTATTAAAAATTAAATTTTAATATTATGCCACGCTTTTGCTAAAACAGTATTTATTACGGATGTAAAAGGCACCCTTGATGACAATAAATCAATTTATTATTATTATTATTGTCCAAGCCAGATGTAGCTGGGTTTATTCAGCAATTTCGGGCAACAATTTGTAATAAACACTTGATGTTGAAAGACTGTTATAGGCACTGCGAAGGAGCTGGTCTTGGGTTCGGCTTGATTGGATTTGATGTTTTCAAGCTAGCTTAGCTAGCATGAACGGCACATTTATTCCTAAGGGAAAAGTCAAACTTTCCTTGAGCATTAAGGATGGCACCGATTTATTTTCAGACTTTTTTATTAATATGTAAAGGCATGATCAACGGTTAATTCTTAAAAAAGGAAGATATGGCATGTGCTAGCGTATTCCAAAGAACATTTAAAAAACTGGAAAAGCTGTATTTAAAATAACAAAATTTATTGACTGTTATCAGCAGGAAGCCATTAAAAATTATTTTTTATTACAACAGATATGATTTTTATGGGTCATTTCAAAGCTTTTAATAAACTTAAGATGACTACTATTTTATTGCTGCAGCGGGCGGGTAAAATTTTTTTAATGGGACATAGGTTGACATCTCACTCGACATGTGTCTTCAAACTTCTGTCATAATTTTGAGCAAACATGTTTATCTTCAGCGTAAAAATATTTCTCGTTCAAAGTAATTAATGTCAAAAAATCCACGCATCAATAAATGTTAAGTTATTTTGCAATAAAATGTTATTGTAGGAACACTTAAAGAGGTAAAACAACAAGGTTTTGCCATAGACGCCAATCAGTTACGTAATGTAACATATTCTGACGATATTGAGATTAGTGGTTTACGTCATTTTTGTTTATTTACAATGGATAATTAAAGTCATGCCTATAACTACAAAATGAATAGATGGTAATTTCATACCCATAAATTATCTTTCTGTTACTTTGTCATCATGCGTCAGTCGTAACAAGCGCAAAATTTTTTTTGCACTATTGGCATCACTTTTTCCGTGCAAACTATCTGTTCTACTTTCGTACTGTTTTTAAAAAATGACGCTGTTTCGATTAGAGTTTTTTGTTGTACTTTCTCTTTACCTAGCGATTACTTTTACTAAACTTGGACTTGCACTCCCTCAGGAAGATGAGGGCTTTGACTATTGGGAGAAACGTGACAATTGCCACGCCAAATGTGGAGGTGGTGATGCGGAATTTGAAGCGTTCCAAAATGGAAAAAGTCTTTGCGTAGACGCTAACGTAGTGATAGTCGGAGATAAGAAAATAGAAAGTGATGACGAGAGTGACGGAGAACCCACGCTTATCATCATAAGTCAGTGTGTAGCGGATTGCGTGGGTAAAAAAAATCGAATCGAAGTATTGTGAACTTGTTAGTGTGTGTTGTAAACTTAATATGTTTTGTCTCCTTTTCAGGACATATAGCCCATAAAGATCAGCAAAACTGTTTTTGCGATGTGTGCCGCAAAGATAAGGGACATATGGGCTTCTGTACTTCTCCCGGTACGGGAGCACTCTCAAGTGGAGAAGAGTGTTACCAGACTGTCTGCGTAGGAAAAGGTGAAATATGCTTTTTAAATTTGAATGTGGCATATAACACGCTCGTGTAAATAGATGATCATTTACATGCCGATGTATTGATATAATTGACTCAAAATTCAAGTCACATATTTAATATCTTTCATTTAGGGAACGTGAAGTACTTGGGAGAGCGCTGTTATCGCGGCTAACTTTACATGAATAATTGAGTTATTTATATTGCTGGAGGAAATTTTCGTACGAGAAGTTACCTATCCGCCTTTATTCTAATGCATTGAAAGAGTACATTAATTGCAATTCCTCTGTTATAACGGGCGCTATGTTTATCTGCTCGCTGATTTCTTGTATGTGTGTAAAAGGCCCTCAATCTAAAATCAATACTCACTGAACCTACTTGGATGACTTGTAGCGTCAACTCGCCTTTTAGCTGACAAGGGAGCTGAAAACTGAGAGTGGCAGCAATCCGCTCCCTTATTTTCACGGTAGCTGGAGCCCAAAAACGGGAGTTAAAAATTTTCATTATAATGCAACATGTATGGAGATAGCAAGTACTTAAAAATGAAAAATGCCCAAGCAACGAAGAAATTTTCCAATCATTTGTCATTCAACAATGCGATCCCAATGCATGATTTGCTTACATCCACAGCCGTAATCTTCATGGATCTTATTCTCGTAGTTTTCATTAAACAGAAAATGAATGCACTGGCCTTAATTAATTTGCAAATATTCTAATTTCCTCATCGTTTTAATTTATTTACGAGTCAGATATGTAGAAACAAAAGTACTGCTGCAACAAATGATCTTTATCTCTATCATATTAATAAAACACTTGTTTGGTTGCCAACCATCAGGAAGATTTCCTGAGTTAGAGTCTACACTCGTTCATATAGGTTATCGGAATAGGAATTAAGTTGGCCCAATTTCCCAAACAAACGATATGAATGCGCCGATACTCAATGCAGAAAACAAAAGCCAAACAACGTACAAGTCCACAAATGTTGTTGGAATTTCCCAATTACACGGCATTTGACTAAAGGACCTCAAAACATGGTGCATTACTTGCTGGTGTCCCCTTCTACAAGCTTCACCTTTCTCTTTCTTTCTATGAAAAATTTTTTGTTCAAATCGAGCCCAGCAAATCTTCAAATGTTGAGTCTCTCTTTGCAGCTTCTTCCTTTGAAATATTCGAGAAATATGTTCGTTTGCAATGCCAAGTTCTCTATCAAAAATGCCGGATAATACAAGTCAGGCTAGAAAGCTGAAGACCGTCGAAGTGAAGAAGGTTCTAGGCCCATGCCAAACAACGCAGTTAACCTGTACATATTGGTTGTCTGGAACTTCGTTATTTACTTAAATTACCCTTCCATCTAATAAACTAATGGCTTGTGGGAGAAAGTCGATAATGCCGTTGTCACCATTAATTTGCAGAATAAGCGACATTGGTCCAAGTATCTCAACGAAACCACTCTCAGGACTACTCGATTCTCCCAATTTGGCGAGAGAAATTGCTTGATTACTTGCTCTGATATGTACATCACTCAGATTTAGAAAAGTGTTGCCGTGTTAAAATATAGACCGGAATTCATTGAAATCTTTCAAGACTTCTTTTAAAAACGAATGACCGTTTTGCCAGCGTTTCTCTTTTCCACTTCGTTGGACAATGGTAGTAGTTTGCGTAGCAATTCTTTCTCGGCTTTCCATAAAGGCTTGCTGGCACTACGCAATTTCTTGTAAAATCTTTTACTTCGATAAGATACTAGAGATTAAGCACTACAACTACAGACAAATCATGCGTACCACGGATTAGATCCGATATATTTGAAGGAAGATAAGCTGGAGGTGGAGGCAATGAAATATCTGAATAAATTGATGAAGTGTATAAATTACGCAACAAAACTGATAAAAGCATCCACACTCCAACAAAATAGATCTGCCAAATCTGCCATTATATAGTCCTGAGCTTTGTTCCACAAACATATCAAAAATAAGGAAACTTGGAGAGCCTTTGAAGTTGGAACGTTTTAAAACAAAATATATTACAGAAAGCAGACAAAATATTGCCAACTAAAGGCTACACTCGAATGGCCAAAGAAATCGTGTAACCATTTTTACGCTAAATCTGTTATCTTCCAGGGACAAACCTTCACCAACTATAACGTATTTGAATCCCCAAAAACGTATTGGTTGAGGGAAATAAATGAGTCCGGCAATTTTCGGCAACCCTTCTACAAGCTGCATGTATTGTACAGTTTGTTGCCCTAGAGTTGGTGAAATGGAGCAGTTGTATTGCTCTTCAATGGATTCGTCCAATACATTTAAAACGGCATTGCGACTTAGTGGTGTCCGAAATGATGGAAACAAGGAGTGTCTTTTACGATTGGCTAAATATTTTGTGTCCTATGATCGTTCTACGATCCAGCGTATATATCATTTCATGCTTAGTGGCTTTCGCACCCGTTGTGATAGATGCCGTTGGCAGTTGAACAATGCAAAATGCGTGAAAATTGTGCGGACTTCTTGTCCATGTGTGGCTGAGTTCGCCCTCTATGGAATAAAAAGTCGTGTTTACGACCCTTGATTGAATTGCAACACAATATTTAAATTTTACACACTCCTCCAGGACTTGGGCATGAAGTCTGGGTTTTGAAAGTGGTGGGTGTAGTGGTTGGGTAAAATGAAACGCACATGTTCCCAATAAAATCACGAAGCATTTTGCGGAAATTATCAGGCAATTCTAATGCTATTCCAAGACAGGTGTTCGTGCTTACTTGTAAAATGTAAATAAAAATCCCAACTAAGATCAACCTGGCTAAGTCCGGTGAACGGAGGCATTTTCCTCTTACGCCCATAATTGAAACCGTTTTACTGGTCTTTCTGTTAGAACTCAGCAGAAGTCTGCCAATATTAATATTCTCTGCGCAGGATGATTCGAAATCGTTTGATTTTAAGTTAATAATATTGAAAAAGACATTCCTATTTCCTTATAAGTTATTTTATTAAAAGTCAGTTCAGTAATAATTCTGAATGCCTGAGCTTGCATAAGAAACCATTTAGCGCTTTCAAACCAAGGAGCAAAGGAGGGATCAGTCAATTTTAAGGTTTGGTTTGAGGTTTTATTTTTAAAAATGTTCTTCATTGGAGTAAAATGTGCAAGTCAATGGCTTTTAATATTTTTTTTGCTACATTTGTAAACGAAACACTATTTACTTTATATGAAAATTTTGTGTGAACACCCCAAATTGCGCCATGGGTTACATTATTGTGTCTTCTAGGCTGTCTCAATTCCAACGATAAACAAGACGCGTTGTTCTAACATTCAATGTGACCATTGGACTCTGTCAAAATTAATAGTACAATTTTGAACGAGAAACACGTTTGAAGTGTTGCAGGTTTCTCGATACAAGTGTTACGCCTTGTGCAATTACCAAATAAGTAAATGGACAGAAAGGATGACAGATTGTAGCAGTGCATTTTCTGGCAAAAATTTTCATTGGTTACGTTTACAACTATAGAAACGTGTACAATGCCATGCATGCAATGCACTTTAATTGCAATTAAATATTTTAAATCTCAAAAGAGCCACCCGAAGCATTTATAATGTTTAGTTTACTGGATTCTCCAGGCCTTATTCTATCTGTGTGTGAAGTTTGGTAAATGCTTCACGTGGCTCATTCGAGATATGAGGTGGCCTGAAAATGCATTGCTACAATCTATCATCCTTTGCCATAGGTAATATTTAGTGATGTTAATTGTTAAACATGTTTAAACATTTCGGTCTGTTTCGTTTCATACCTCAAAACGTTTTGATTTTCTCATTTCCGTTTTGTTTTTT
>JAHZMX010003801.1:0-18244 GCA_027743895.1 Seira musarum
CACATGCTCGCACATCATCTTGATCTTCAACGTAATGTTAGCCCCTATATATGCAGCCTTAGTCGTGTATTATTAGACCAGAAGAAATGATTTTACGCATTGAGAAAAAAGATGCATGTTTTTCTTAACTTTAAATGACGAAGAATAAGCATGCATGCATAATGTAACCTGTTCCTTTTTCCCTCGTTTGCATCATTTTTCCTCCAAAAAGTCAAGCCAGTATTTTCAAAAAATCATCGTCGGTTGTAAAATCATTACTTATATGTAGGCATACCTAGTTCGGGTATATAAATATTCGTTGTGCTAGAGTTAGAGAGTTAGATTGAGCATGATTGTTTTCTAAAGATGTAATGCTCACTCTCTGGTAGACAGAGGGGAAAACAAACTGTGCTTACTTCTTTCATCGCTTCCGTGGATTTCACAGAAAAAGGAGTAATCTAGCATCATCCATCCTTTTTTTAGTTCATCCATGCGAAAATTTTAAAGCTTTGCACACGGGAGACGATTCACAGCTTATGTTATCCAATCACCACCGCCACCGCACCACTCCGTTTTTACTTCGTTCCGTAAACTGATCTACATTTTGGAAAATTGATGCTCCAAAATAAACTCAATCACGTTTATTTGCCAGAAGAAGGCAAAAAAAAAAACGTATAAACGGGAAAGATATTGTACAACTTTAAGATTGTCGTCACCGTTGAGGAGGAGGGTCGTATCCTTACTTGAACATGAATGCTTTAGCCTTTGTATACAAGCTCCTTTAATCCATTTTTGTGACGCGTAGCCAGTATGTAAATTGTTGTTGGTGGCGGAGAAGAGGAGATGAAGAGACAAACATTTTTTCTTCACCATAATAATATTATTTCTACTGTTTTTTAAAGCGCGTGCATGGCTCATCTAAAGAGCAAGCGTTTAGTTACGCATAAAACCATTTCTTGGGAGTCATCTCGATTTTTCAGGTCTTTTACTTGGTTGAGATGAAAATATACTTATTTCTTTCTGAAAATTCCTTTCTTGGAATATTCTATCTTCTCATAGGATATTTTTTTCCTTACATGGCATCGCACAAATAACGTTGCTTATTTGCCAAAAAAAAAAAATTGTATAATATTTTAGAGCATTGAATGTAAAGATGCACACTCACTTCATATCCCATATACGCACTTACTGTAGACTTGCACATCTTTTTTTTCTTCCCTCACTCACTATTACATATCAGTAAGTTGCAGCTTTGCTCTAAAACCTAGAAAAAAAACATGTTTCCCTAATCGGAAATAGCATTTTTATCTCATTTTTTTCGTACTTTTTCTGGAGGAGATGAGCAATTTATTATTTTTTTTGCCGGACTCCAGATTTTAAAATTTGATTTTCTTTTTATCAGCATATCAATTCATTTCGTTTTTTTTCTTAATTTTGGCTCGCGTTCAAACCAAATGTCATGTCATGATAATTCTGAGATAATCTCAATCTGAATAGATGTGTATATGTTGCCTACATGAAAAGTTTGTTGCCTTTTACTTCTTCTCCTTTCGATGGAGATTAGTATGGTTCACTGGGTTTGCTTGATAATGTGCCTTGTACAATTGTTATATGTGCCTGCTTTATTATACACGAGATTATGATTATGACGATACTCTATTTAATATGCATCTTACTCTAGGAATTATTATTATCGTCATTATCAAATTCATATCCTTAGATCCGTGTAACTACCCAAAAATAAGACTGTTGCTCATAAAAAAGGAACGAAATGAGGGTATCTTACTTTTTTTCATCCTCTCTAACTAACCACTAAACATAGATGAAATATATATATTTTTTCTGGTGGTAATGTTCCTGATTATGTCTGTGTGTGTGCGATATCTAATCTTAAATCACGAGTCTTGAAAATTACCAGCTATTCCATTTCAGTTACAAGAAGAGGCAAAATTTACTAAAATAATGTCTGTGGTATGGTATTATGGTACTGAATCAAATTCATTCAGTTACGATTCCATTTCACTTCATTTTTTCGGGGGTGCGCGAGCTACAGTGTTGAAATGATATTATCATTATTATTTTACATTATTTCGATTTGGTCTGTTAACCTGAGTCTCTCTGGAAAAGTTTTTTTTCTCTTCACTGATGACATCTCTTCGTACGACGATTTTCTGTTAGGCTTAAAATATTGCATTTTTATTGCACCTTCATTTAACCATTCAGAATTAGAAGAAACTTTGGATGTGGAAAACGTCAAGCGAGTATGTTGTAGTACGTAATGGTAAACTGTCTGTGAACCGATAATACTTTAAGCGGATCGAGAGCTCATCAGTTGAAGGAAAAGTGTGCCCTGTTCTCGTCGTGTGATATGATGATAAATAATCAGAAATTGGACAAAATACTTCTGTGTAAACCGGCGGCTTTTTGCACACACGTTGGTAGGTAATCTTATCAAAATATCCTTGATTGTATTATTTTACATGGTCATTATTAGTTGTTTCTGGAGAATCAGAAGAAAATGATCAGCAATAAGGAACATGATTTTCATGATGGCTCTTGTCGTGAAAAATACCCATGACGGCGCACCACAAATAGCAAAATTGACTGAAGCATCAAGCAGGAGGATATGGTTGAGAGGACGAAGCAAGTGAAACGCACAGATTATTATTCAGAGAAGGTCGTCTGTCCCAATTCGGCATGGTTGAATGATATCGGCAGGTGAAACACTGACAGAACAAAACTTTACAACGAAAAAATCTTTGGGTAAATCAACAAAAGGATGAAAAAAACGCAGCTAGACAGAGGTTTAAAAAATCACTTCGTCTCTATAGAATGAAAAATCGGAAGGGTTGGATTCTGAATCTTTATACGAGTGTAGTAATGTGCCATGTTGATGTAACAACTGTCAAATGCCGCCAGTCTTCTATGCATTCCATGTAGGAGTAGTAGATTTGTCGTCGTCGTCATCATCGTCGGCCTTTTTATACTCTCCCGATTATGGACTTGTTTAAGTGGTGAAACGGTGCTGAAAAATTCTAAATAATGATATGCATGCGTGGAGGCATATATATATTCATAAAAATTTACTCTTTTTTTCATCTTTCTCCCTCCATGTATGTCACTGTTTTTGTTTGGAGGAATGGATAAATGCGTAGTCCTTTTGCGGTGTTAAAATTGTCAGTTGTTTCCTTCCACTTGCCCCTTCAATTTTTTTTCTGTGCATTTTCCTGTTCCTTGTCTCTTCATTTTAAGGCGAAGGATTGTTATGACATGGATGGATTTTTCATTTTGAAAAATGTGGGCATCATAATTCCTTCTAAACTTGAATGATGATGATTCCTTTACAGGCAGTTTTCATGAAATGGAACTTCTTCGCCTCGCTGTTTTCTAAAGTATGAAATGAAGGAAGACGGTTGAAAAATCATGATTACTAATTAGAGTCAAAATCCGTAATTTTATGACATATACATATCATAAGTCCTAAGTATTGTGGATATAATTCAGCCAAGCGGAAAATTTTAATGGTTTGCATTCTCATGATTTTTTTAAGTTAATCGGGTTAATCATGATCTTGCAAATGTTGTAAACCGTACATGATATCTTCATATAAATTCTATCAAAAACTCTTTTGACTATCCTTTACTTTTGATACTGGAAAGGATAGTCAAAACGTTGCATGCAAGTTAACTTGATTACAATTTTCCGAGGGAATTGTTGTTCCAAAACAATACTTAAAAAGGTAAATGAAAATAATAGGGTCTTGGCAGAAAATGTAGACCAAAACCAAAAGTAGCTTTCAATAAAGAGAAATCGAAAGTTGTTTTTCTTTTCTTGAAATAGTTTATGCGGAGCATATTAATGTAGAAAATATAAGTAGATAAAATCCCACAATTATGTGTCTGTCCAGTCCAGCAACCCTCATTTGCATTTAGAATCACACGAAACTGAGCAGAAACATGCACATCGATTGAGCTATTTGAGGAATTGTGTTAAGGTGAAGGTTGCAGATACCCCAGTATGAAAAGAAAAAAAGGTTGATTTTGTGAACAATATTTTTGCATTCTACACGCTCCAAGGGCTGCCTGCTTCTTGGTGCAGTTTGCCAAAAAAATTGAAAGTGATACCTAGATAGCACAACAACTTTTCTCTTACCGACTGTCTGAGAAACACTTGTAAAACCAGATGTGTCAGTCAAAGGGAACATCATCAGTGAGTTTCGCAAGCATTTGTTTTTCTCATATGTCTTATTTTCTTGAGGCCACAGGCCGATGGGGAGAAAAATAAGACAGGTCTTGTTAGTTCTTGGATGAATGGACTTGTGCGAAAAAATTTTATTACTCGTTTGTATATATTTTATCAAAGAGTGCACGTATGTGAATGTGATCGCGTGCCATATTAAAATGAAGAGAGGAGAGAAAAAACATGCCCTCTTCCTTTCTACCTTAGCATGTGCATAGGTATCTATGGGTTAATAGTAGCGTGTGTTTTACATGACACATGTTCCTCTTATCCAAATTAAAGTCGATTGTGATGATTAAAGAAGCTCATGCATTTGCAAAAAGGAACACGGACTTATTTTTCTCATGTTGTGTTCACCTGGAATTGGAATCCTATAATTTTTCTGTTGCAAACAGACAGCGTAAATGCATGCATGCAACTTTTTTATCCAGATGACTTTATTTGAGGAATCAGTATTCCAGTAGTTCTTCCTTTAACCAATTTTAGTCATTGCGTCTTGCATGCAGTCTTAAAACATTCCTTGAATTTGAATCCTTCGATGTATCACCAATCATATCATTGTAATAAGTAAATGCATGAAATAATATGTATGTTAGTGTGAGTTCAGAGGCATTCGTAGTGGAATACAAATTAGTAAGTCTTGAAATAAAGAATTTCCTTGTCACCCCCTAAAATAACTGTTGTGACATGTTTTGAAATAAAAAGAATGGAATGAAGAAGGTATGAGATCCATGAAAATGGTTTGAATTTTTCACGTACATTTCTTTGCTCCAACCAACCCTCTCGGCAAAAGTATAAAGTTTTTATACATCAGTCAGAATAAGAAGGAAAGAAACCGCGTACCGCCCAGCCTCTCAGATGTGTAATAAGAAGGCAAAGGAAGATGATGTTGCTCTTTTTCTCAACTTGCTTGCGTCTTCAGTTAATACTTTGGCATGGTGGTGGTAAAAAAATGACAGTAGCAAAAGTAAGTAAGAAGTCGGTGTCAATGGCAAATGTGAAGACTTGTCTTCAGAAATGGTATGACATGCAACCTCCAAAAATAATATAATTTGGATAACATTAGTCTTCTTCCTTACGCATTTTATCCTCTTGAAAGTCGAAATGTTTCTTTTTTTGTCAAGCCAAAAAAATGCATCTGATTCAATCATGTTTTGTGCATGCTTCACCCAAGCTGAGTTGATCAAACAACGTCGCTTCTTTCAGTAAAAAATCTGATGCAATGCGTGCGTTGGGTAGACGTAAAATAACATGTTGCCAACTTCCCTTTCTGTGTTTTTTTTTTGCTCGGGATGACGATGAGAATGATATGTGCATGTAATTCTATACACTTTTGATATTGTTTGGTATGTTACGGTACTTGGGTGTTTTATGTGCGGGAGAGATGAATGATCATGTACTCGAATAATCTTTGATGTGTCATCTTAAAGAAAGAGAAATGTCTGTAATTCTCCCTTCCTTTTTTATTCATCTCATCATGAAATCAACATCGTCTCCGTTGTTTTCAATCTGATAGCCCTATGCGCATCTTTCATCCAATATTTATTAGCTTTACCACTATCGGCACATCATAGTGAAGAGAACAGGAATGGAGAAATGGAGATATGAATTGTTAATGTGATTGCGGATAAGAGAGACTCCATATTATACATGTTTTGTTATTGAATCAATGATATGATGAACATATATCTCTCAGTCAGATAAAAACTTTTCCCTTTGTCGAATGAATGATAAAGTTTTCAGATTGCTTGAATGCGTAAAAAGCAACCTGTAAAAACGCGGATTATGTTGATGATCTTATACCCTTTCTTACATATATTTAACGTGACAAGACGAAGACCCTCTTTGTAAAATGATATCTTGTATAGTAAGTTGCTTTCCTCGTGGGCTGGTGCTCTGCCAAACAACATACTAAATTTGGTGTTAGGGGATGATTTTTCCCCTCAGAGTAAATTAAGTCGAACTGCGTGAAAAAAAAATGTGATTTTTTAGGACATTCTTAAAAATCTGCTCTGGTCTTGGTCTATTGACGAAAAAACGTTTGAGTTGAAGTAAAATATACGGATTTTTGCTGAACCGGAATGAACTTGAAAATTTTTAAGTCTCGGTGGACTAGTAAAAAGAAATGCAACCAGAAAATTTTTAGAACAAAATGAATGCATGGCATGTTTAAAAAAATGAATTTCAGTATTTTTGAAAAAAATAGGATGAGAGACGTAACGTCTTCCTTTTTATATTCTCATCATAGCATACAAGAATGAAGATGATGTTGTTTCGTGCTAAGAGGAAAACAAATTAGGGTAACTTTTTTATGCGGAGCATGTTATAGCTCCCCTATTTTCCTAAGAATGAGATGAGCCATGCTTTTGGAATTAAGTCAGTAATATTATTTGCATGCAGGTAATTACAATGAACGTTCAGCGAAAGAGAAGCACCAAAACATGGCCTTCGTCATTGGCCAAATTATGTA
Source organism: Seira musarum (assembly GCA_027743895.1). NCBI lineage: Eukaryota > Metazoa > Arthropoda > Collembola > Entomobryomorpha > Entomobryidae > Seira > Seira musarum. The sequence goes on from JAHZMX010003801.1 coordinate 6,689, forward strand.
ATTCCAAAAGCTTCATCTGCCACAACTTCATTATTCAGGCGAGCTAGTCGTAGTATAGTAAAGTAATATATATTTCGTTGACAAAGTTATTTTAACCGAGTTTTTATGATGAGGATCGTAAAACAAGGCCGAATTAGCTGAGAAAGAATCAACTTCATTTTCAGTTTCAGAGACAAAAGCGAACTGTTGTAATGCTGTCGCTGCTGTTGTTGGTTGTTGAAAGGCTGGAATGCACATTTTGTAGACCATAAAAAATGCAACTTTGATTACGAGATGGATCCTTCCTATGACGAATGGATGGATGCGTGGAGGAGTATGGATGCCGATAATGTAGCGTCCGTGCTTCAGTATTTTTGTTCATGATAATCAATCTACAAGAAACGGGGGAGCTTATTTGGAATATTCAAATTCCAACCCTATTTTGAAACTGAAATCACGAGCAGAGCCTTTAAGAACAAGGATGTCATTCTCATCAGGAACTTTTGCGAGACATAAAAATGGCGGTCTTTATTATTTCAGAAATATGCATGTCCTTCAGCATCATAATTGTATTCCTTCAACAAAATTTCATTTCGTCCTCATCATAAAAATATTGTAGAATGCAAGTACAATGTGCAAGGCCTTTTCACTTTCAGGAGCTAAATTCATTTTCCGGTGGTGGGACGATGATGACGATGAGGGTGACACCAAAAAAGCGGACTCATTCCAGCTACTTCATAAAAATTAGCTGCCCCTAATTACTTGTGCTGGCCTGTTTTCTATGAAACAAAAACCCAAGATACATTCTAAGCATGTCCAAAGCTTTTATAAAAACAGCCAAGCACAGAGAGCGAGAAACAGAGAAGGAAAATCATATACTTTCTTGCTCTCCAATATTCCACTACTTTAATGTAAAACTAATGTAGCTAGTAAACAAAACTAGAAGTATAATTTCAGGCGAATTCCCGCGTATGAATGAGCTAAAAAGGAAAATCATGCAAAATATTATGGAATGGTGTAAGTGTGCCGTGAAATTACTGCGCGCTAGACAGCCATGGGAAAACGAATTTTATAACGTACGAGCTAAGAAATAGAAGTAGAAATATGTACATACATAGAGTTCATGTTCAAAACGAAAATATGTAATTCAAACAAATACATTTTACACTATTTCTATTGTACTATTCTCCTCTAAATTGTGAAAGTTGATACGTTTCGTGCCAAGATTTTATTTTTTTTGATAGATTGAAATGATAACAGTGTAGTATGAGTGCTTATTTAAAAGCCCATTCTCATTCGTTTCAGTGCGGTTCCATTTCAACCTACTCGCACTTCACTTTTACAGAAAAATAGTGGAATTACTTATATTGTTTAAAAAATCCAGTATAATTTAAACCATGCTTGGGAGACGTTTGTTGCAGTGTATACGTATTGGCCGGCTTAAAAAACGGCGCTTATGACTTTTTTCCTGCCACGAGTAAGTACAACGTAAAAAAGTCACCATCACCGCCACCATCATCATCATCATGGCATGAAAAGAGTGCGATGCCCGAAAAAGTTCTCAATGTTTATGCGATCCTGTCAATGAATTAAGTACAGGTTTCAACTTCCAGGTAAATAAGAAGCTGAAACCACCTTTTCGTGTTTTCCAGAGAATTGGTGTAGTAGCATTACTTTTTTCGGGTTAAAAAACGGAAGCCGGAAGAAAGTACTCGGACTATAAGATCTGTTTCCCATTTTTATGTGTGGTAATTATACATACTATGCAAGTACCCCCCAACAATATTCCATCATCATCAATTTATTTTTTTTTCTACATGCGGTTTTCATACTCCATGCAAATGCATAATTTTTTTCGATGAATAGAGAGGAATTGCAGTGATACACACGGAAGTCAGTGAAAAAAAAAATTGTAAAGGGGTGTGGAGGATTTGGAAAATGTTCTCATTTTCAGCGCGGTAACCCCAGCTCGAAGAGGTCATTTTGTAAGGTTTCAGGTTGAATGTTTGAAATCTTATCCGCTCTCTAAAGAGGAAGGAAGTTTTTTAACTTTGTAATTCATTTATAACTGCACGCAGGATAATTATCGTAATATTTCAATTGTGGTCATTGGAATTTTAAAGTGGTGCAGCAATATGTAACCTGAGCGCATGTGTGTGCCAATGCCTTTTTTATGATCTTTCCGGGAGTGAAAAAGTGTGATCGTGCTTGTGCCGTTACAGCTTTTTTTATTCTCGTTTTATTTGATGGATGATGTTGCCAAAAAATATATGGATATGCTTTTTGCGATATGGAAAAAACCGGCCCGTGTGCTTAAGTCATTCGAGTAGGGTGAAGTAAAGTTTAAAATGTTTTTATTGATCGATGTTCATTTGCTTTTGATTATTGCACGGATTCGTATATAATGGTTAACTTTCGCTTTTTATTTTACTTTCGCAAATGTTTTTTTTTTTTTTTTTTTTTTTGTTAAAGGAAATTACGAACAAATAAGTAATGTTAGAAATTATGAAACACATACTATTTACCATTTGTTCGATACCATTTTGCGCTAGTATGAGGTCAATGAATATTTTGGCATTCAAAAAATGTGAAAGTCATGGAAAATTGCAGGAATCGCAAACCGATAATTTTTCAACGCTCATTAGCTTTTTATGTGTTGTTGAAAATGATAGGAAGTAGGACGACAAAGGATTTTCAGACTTTTTCTGGAAGGAAGGAAATAAATTTTTTTCTCTTGTTAAGTGTGATTAGTGATTTTAAATTTCACAAACACGAGTTTGACAAAAGGAATTTGTAGCGGCTCGTGTTTCCCAGTATTGTCCTTTTTTATTTTGAACGAAAAAAATCGTAGATAATAGCCGTTTTTTGTACGCTTTGTGTTTTTGTAATGTACAAAAAAAGTCATTTTCCCGTAATTTGTTGTCCTTGAGAATGCGGCTTTTTTGCCATGTTATACGCCACCAGACATTTTAAGCGAAAACAAGTTCGCGATAAATAAGCAAAATCGATAGGAAATATGTAGTAAAATTGTTCTGAAATAATACGAATACTACTGCTTCTACGATAGTAATTTTTTGTGATTCGTGCTTAATAAGAGAAAAAAAGGAAGGAAATTTCAAGCCATGTTTTTCAGCTATAACTACTTCTTTAGAAAAAATCCATATGTATCCTCCGATGCAGGCTGCAGACATTGTTGCAGTTTAACTGCTGTTTAATGATCCGAGCTATGAAACCGAAAACGGAATATTGCAAGTGAAGCGTCAATTTACCATGAAATTTTTCGTTTTTGCTTGACCTGCAAAACTTATATTACCTATATGCACTTGAGAGATGTTGATGTAGGCTTGGTATTTGCAGACTTTAAAGAGATTTCTGCAAAAATAGGAATGCCGCTGTTAAATCTTTTTCCAAGAAAATGTTCAATGGACAGAATGAAACAAATGGGGACACTCTGGCACAGTTTGGCTGCATTTTCCAAGAAAATCTTGTGCAAGATGCAAGTCCCCATTTTATGGTTATCTCTTTTCCTGTTTCTAAAAAAATTAAAGATCTAAAGATATTTTTGAGATTCCCTAGTGGGGAAGAAATCTTGGAATTGTATTATAAAAGCTATTCTAAAAGCCGTATTTGTTTGAACATATGGAATTCTTGTAGATGCATTCAGTTTTCTTGCTCTATGTCATGTCCGACTGAATACATGCTTACTTTTTTGGTCTTGGTGACAATTTCTACTTCAAGTGTGGTAGCTGTAGCTAAAGGGTAAAAGACTTATTCAGTGTGCGTTTTGTTGTGACACGAGTCAACCGATATCTACGGAAGTTGTAACGTCAAAAGCTTTTGTTTTATATTTTCTTTGAATTCCAGTTTTTAAAGGGAAAATGAAATCTCTTTATTTCGTCTTTTTGAAAACTTTATTAAATGGAAAGAGAGAAATAATAGAATGGATGGGATAGGGGTTGCTCTCGTGCTTCTTGATGAGATGCATTGGCACGGGTACGGTAACAGCACCAGCACATGAACACGAACATCTTTTAAAAACGCCTTGTGCCTTCCAAAAAGTAACTGTAACAATGCCCAAACATAGATTTTGAGAAAAACCACGCATAAATTTGGAGCCTATGTGTAATGTGTAATATACATCTGTTCTAAGAGCCATATGTTAGTTGTAAGGCCTGTGGATTTTTTGGGGGACAAAAACTCACTTCTATCCCAAAAACAGTATTATTCTATTCTTGTTTTTTTTTGCATATAAAAATCTTTGCCTTATAATCTTAGCTTTGTCGAACTTCATCTGTTGAACACAAGGAGCGTTTTCTAACCAAAAAAACTTTTCTGGTTTGGTTTGTTCATTTTGTGAATAAATAAAATGTAAGAAGTATGATGTCATCTGCATAATATTATCATATGAATATGAGTGGCTTTTACCAGAATGAAAGTGGCGAGTATACACATGCACATTTTGTCACTTTAGAGGTACGGATAATGATTGCATTTTTTATACAATTGAAAATAGAATAGTTTTTTCTTGTAAGATAAAACAAGGTTTGATTTTGGTATCACAACATTTTTATACTTATTGTTAATGACGTTATACTTAATCTTGGAGAATTGTTTTATCCAACTACAAGTAATCGTAATCCGTCGCATCCAGATATCTGATAGCTCGAAGCGCAGCATTCTAGGCTAGGTACCTATTTTCTATGGTTAGAACAATATTGTTTCTTTGAAGAAACATGGATAAAATTGCTCTTGAAATTCTTAGAACTTCATTTTGTTTATCAATGAATCCCGTTTGCGAGAGACAATAAGTATAAACTATGATTTACCACGAGCATATTTATGTCGAAAAAGAATTGAATAGAAAGAAAATATGTTGCTATTATGCAGTTTTATGTAACGATGAACAAAAACGGAATCGAATTCGGAGGTTTCTAAAGACGATTAAGAAACGGACTTCCTTCTTTTTTAATACAGTAATGCACACAAAAATTGATACATATGAAGCTATGACACAAAAACGCTATATTTTTTAATGTAGAAGGGGTTCTTAAGATGTTACCGCCTCAGAAACTGTCGGATTTTCTGCTCTCATGTGACAATGACACGCTTCATGATAAGTATACCAAAAACTGCATTTCACTTTAATACATACCTCGAAAGACAAGGGAAAAGGTTGTTGTAGTGTCTTTATTAAACTGCTCTCATATTCTCTGAGGGTGCACGTGTCAATTCACCGCATCTAACATCTAAAGACACGAAAAAAATGAAGAATCTACGCACACCGGCCGACTATTTGACTAGGGAGTTTAAATGAACTAAGAAACAACACTTGGCATTGCTGTGCTGTCATGTGCGCATCACAAAATGCGTATTTTTTTTGCTTCTCGTGCCATTGTATCAATTCTTCTATTAGTACAAAAAGGAGAAGCGCAAGACTATACAACTTGCGTCTTTTTTATTCATTTTTCCTCCGTATTTTCCAGAAGAAGTGGGAAAAGAGTTTTACTTTTCCATCTATTGCCTATCCTTGTCTCCTGAGAGGAAGGAGGAAAACTCCTTTTGAATAACACCAAAATGGATTGTATGCAATTCTCTTCTTCTGTTTGTTTGTCACATGAAGCATGCGGGTCCCAGAAAGTATACCATTTATTATTTCACTAGTCTTGTGATAATAGTTCCGTTTCCATTCTACTTCCCCGATTTTTTTGTGCCACTGTACTTCCTCCTTCCTTGCTGTCACTAAACTTCCCTCTTTAAATAACTAATGCTGAGTGCGAGTCTCATTGTCACTACATTTATTCAATTTATTTTTCTGCAATTCTTCTCTAGCAGACTAAATCGAATAGTTAAAGTTTGTTTCTCTTTATTGTAACTCAACTGGTTATCACCGCTTTCATTACATATATTATGAGGTTTATTTAAGGCAGTATGGTAGTACTTTTTCTTACTCATCTCGATTGGATTCGATTTGCTTATCAGAGCAGAGCATCATCAGCTTATGTTCTCCATTATCTTATACGGAAAGTGGTTATCATACAAAAGGCTTCTTTTTTTTAACAGCATACAGCGTCAAAAGTCATTTATTGAGCAACGTACTTCCGTCATTCTGGAACATAATTTACTTGGTAATGGCAAGACTGGAGTTTGGAAACAATGCTGCATGGGCGAACCGAAAAAAAAACTTGAATTTATAGATAATTCTGTTATCACGGATTATTTGGAAAGTGAAAACCTAGTAAACCTAAACTAATAACGAAATATTTTTTATCGTCGTCTCGGGTCTTTGGCCGACGTTCTCCTATGCAAATTATCAGCTTACTATATCGACACAAAAGTAGTGGTGTTTTTTAAGAATAGAGTTCCTTATTTGTAGCTGATGTTCTATATTTTCGTTTACCAGTTTCAGTCAGACATGATAATAAACAGATATGCAATAGCATGCGTGGCGGTTGGATGAGTATCGTCGTCGTTCACTGTCATTATTAAGTTGCTTTGGGGGATGGAGAAATTGATAAAAGCCACGTGCTTTGAAATTGCTATTTTCCCGTGGTCAGGAAAGAATTGATATGAACAAAGTTGCATCATTACATAAACGTTTACAAAGGATTCCCTAATTCTTCATATGATAATTTGGCGAGATAGCATATAGGATAGCACTTCACGTTTTTTGCTGAAACCTCCTTTGCGTATATGCATTACGGAGAATTGGGTACACCAACTACTCCGTAGCAGGTTGTAAGAAGTTGTGAAGAAAATATTGAGATATGAAAAGTATACTTGTCAATCAGCCTTAGCGCAATCTAATTTTCGTATACAAGATATTGTCAGAAGTCTGGGTGGCTTTCCTACGGGTCGCGGCGGGTGACAGGCAGTTGTCTCCACTAGGCCAATAAAATCTAATTGAATGAAAAACGGAAAAGGAGCATAGAAAAATATATTTTCTATGAATGAGCATGTTTTTTCTCTCCTTTTCAACAAAAACTGATATGATTTGTTCTGCATTGACGCGTGTATTGCTTTCGTAGTTGTTTCATTGTTTGCTTCCCCAGACAAGCTGGATCCATAGATGTCTGGATGGATGGACAATGGTCATCTACTGACAATTCTTCATCTTTTGTGTTGGATTCGTGAAATGAAACATTGATAGGCTATTTTTACACGAATACTCAAGGAATTCTTGCGTCAAGTGACAAAGCATTGTGTAGTTTAATGAAAGTATATTTTTGGAAAAATAAAAATTATTTACACCTTCAACGCGCAATCAAAACTACGCCTACGCCTTCGTGTTGAATGACGCATTGATGAACCTGAGGTTTTTTTTTCTGTTTGTACAGTTTTTACTTTTTTTCATTTCACTCTTAGTTTGAGTTTGTTTCGCAATTTCAAATGACGACATTGATATCCCTCTCAAGATTATTATATGATATTCTTTTATTTACTTCCATTTTATATTTGAACCTGATTATTTATGTCATGTAAAAATCGATTTTTAATGAAAAAATAGTGTATTTTTGCCTACGAGTTTTTACGTAGGATATGATGTTTATTTTGGAATGAAATTGCAATTGCTTCATATCATATTTAAGTTTATTGAATTGGTGCGGCACGGTGATGACTTACGTGCTAGGAGTGATGTTGATAATGATTACTTTCTCACTGTATTTTTACTGCCTAAAAATACATCTCGTGAAACTTTAATGTGTCTCTTTTCCGAGAAAAAACGCGAGCAAAAAAAAACGATTTCATTTGTATACGTATTATCATTGTTGTTGTTATTGTAGGAGTAAGGATGACAGCTGTGACTTTGTCGTGAATTTATTGTCAGCTTGTTAGTAATACACTTGACAATTTTGGTTCCCCTGATGTATCTCTGCTGGCGATATGGTCTTGATGATACTGGTGTGATGTGATGCTCTTTGTTTGCTCAAGAGATTATTGCAATCCAACTCTGCGCAGAGATTGTATGAAAAGGTAGAAGAATTGAGAGCTCCACAGTTTCATCCAAATTAGCATTAGCTTTTTTTGTGGATGCACACAACAGTCGTGTTTTTAGCATTTGCCTGTTTCTGGACTGATTTCTGAATGTGAGTGGTGGTAGTGGTGACTGAACTGAAAATATAAATGGCAAGCAAAGTCGACTTTACCATCAAAAATTACATCCTTAATGTCGCAGCGCAGCGTTCTCAGGCACCCTGAGTCGTATGTAAAAGTATGGATGTACATATGACGAAGATTTCTTTGTGTTTTGGGCGATGATGCATGATGCAATAAAAGCTAACGTAATCCCAAAAATATATATCCTTTTTGGTGTCATAAAAAATAGAGCAAAAAAGCAAACATCATAATAATGTGAAGGAATGTGTCACCTGTGTCCCTGTAATTAGATAGAATAAGGAAGGTGGGGTAATCCCATATGGTATTTACGATGCGTATTTTTGGGCGGAATTCCCTAGATGTAGTGACTTTATATACGTGTGCAAAATCTACAGCGACAATTTGTAAATAATACTTGGCAAATTAGGACTAATCATCTTTCATATTATCATCCTTCTCTCAAGTGAGGACGAGGACCATGTTATTTCTTCGCATGTATAGTTGCATTTTAAAATACGACACAGAGCCTAAAGCAGAATTTGCTAGATTTGAATTTCTTTGTTGAATGTGGCTCTTACTTACGATTAGTCAATGCTTTTTTTAAAATACAAAACATTGTTGCTGTTTAGTTGAAATGAATAAAGAATCATAACTTTACTGTCAAATAAAACAAAAAGAGGGTTTTTGCTAATGAACTATTTAGGCTGAAAATGGTTAGAAATGGGATTTCCTTAAAAATCATGAAGGAATCAAATCCAAAGTAAGTTGGTATAATAAGCACTCTGTCTCTGTTGAATGAATAATCTTTTTACATTAAAACAACAGAAAATCCGAATTTAAAGAAAAGAAAAAATAATAATTTTATTTACTTTTTCCTTATTTGGATCATGGCAGAAAAATTTAAGACATTTTATTTCAATAAAAAGCAAGAAAACAAGGGACCTACGGAGTAAGTTAACAAACATTGCCAAGCTCAGATCATGCATGCATGCATAAGTATATGATAAAGGAGTTGGTGGTGGCGGTGCGATGATGAAAATGAGATGTTGATGAAATGCAGTACTAAATGCACGAGAGAAAATACAAGCTAAAAAAATGTTCATTTTAGAAAAATCCTTTTTTACTTTTATTCTTGTTCCGACTCTGACGACGACACGACCATAGTAAAGTACAGTCCGTCAGTCGTGGCATATGTGGACATGGGCATGTGTGCCTTATTGTGGAGAAGAGGTAATTGTCTTTTCAAGCTAAAAAAGGGATGAAAAAGGCTGGAAAGCGGACGGAGCGATTCTACGGCATTTTTTTTTTGTTCACGCCGGATATTCCAGTTCATTTTTCAATGTTGATCTTTTTTTCCTCTTTTCATGATTTTAAAAGTACATGAAAGATTCTGCTTTCCTTCGAACTATGCTTTTTGTTGTTGCATTACATTACAAGTAATATTCATCATTTTATGATGAACCTTAGCCCATTCATGAAGGAATTTCTCGTTTGACAGACGTGGCCAACTTGGAACCCTTTCCTAAAAGGAATACTTGTTGAAGTATGCATAGTATAATCATCCACGTTTATCGCACTCATTATGTACGGTGCAACAAGGGAAGATACGGATATTATGCTGGAACACAGATACACATTTTTGTTTACAGATTTCACGAAAGAATATAAAAGGGGATGTAAAGCGGCAGATCAGGTACTCTTTGACTTAAGTGTACGCGTACACGTCACACTTCCTGCTGTTGTGTCGAGTGCTCATGCACATCATCACTAAAACTTTTTTTGGTATAACCTGTAATGGTAATCATGATTACTTTTTAGCTTCTGACGCACCCAACTTTCCGTCGTTGAGTTCAAAGTCAATAAAAAGTGTTCCCGGATACGTCTTTTTATTGTTCTGTGCTCTTAGAAAGGTGTCTTCATTTATTTCCAGATAAGTTTTAAGTGAGCAAGTATTACCATTACAGTAAAGATATTTAGCCACACAAAAGGATTTATGAATTTTATGGTGTACGAAGGGACTAAAGAGTTAGTTTAATTTGTGATTATTAATTTATTACTAGTTTTGAAAGGCCCGGAGTACTCCGGGCCACCCGCGGGCAACGCCCGAGAAAAAAGAAAGCAGACTCTTGTAAATGGTATCAGTATGTATGTCTGCGGCGCTTCGGCATAAATGTAGCAAGAAAGAATATTAATCAGCCATTAGTTGTCCCTTTTCTTTAATAGGACAGCAATCCGCAGCAATAATACAGCATTTTGCATGTTAGCACTGTTCAGGTTATACAAAGCAAACCACTAACGTCATAAATATATATTTTCTCTCGTTAAAGTAATTTAATTGACTCAGGAAATCATTAAATGACGTGTTGTTGTTAGTATAGTAGGTTCTCAGCTCAGTAAGAAGAATACACAGCCATCGAAAGAAGTTTGTGCGGGTAAAAAAAATCATCATAAAAACATATGCCCAACTCACTGGAACTCTAACAATTACTTGTGTAAATGAACATTACAATCATGCTCTATCGTTTTCCTCTATTGTCATGATTCCTGCAGTGACACGAATTGATTCCTTGCTTTGCATATGCAAATTAGCAGAATGCAAATGAGAATGCTTAAGTTTGTTTACTTAAGCATTCCTCACGATACGAAACAATACGAAAATACGTGGAGAAGGGACTGAGGAGAGAAGCAGAAGCTACAGCTCTCGCCACCTATTGGCAAAGACTATGAAGTGATTGAGTTGAAGCAGAGCTTCGCTTCATATGGTTTCAGTGTTCACCGGTAGACGCTATAAACCTTACAAAGTCCATCATCAGGCCTCATTTATTATATTATGATTGGCAAATATGCCCTATTTCATTGAAATATCTAGACAGAAATACATTTTTACAGAAATACAGAAATTTTTTAAATAGTTCTCGGTCATGAGTAAAGGATTGATAAAATAACTTGAGTCTTCGGATAAATATGTACATATATACATCTGCCTGTGTCAAATAGAGTTGCCGTTTGGTGAATGATCGTTTCCACAAGACAAACTATAAAATTATACATGATGAAAAAATCCAAAGGAGTGTCCGATGTAAATTTAAAAAATAACTCTACAGAAAATTATTAACTTGCCCCCACGAGGCGGATGCTGGTAACTATATTTAAGGAAATAAACACATTAAGTTTATAAAAAAATTAACAATTTTTTCCGCCGTGATTTGTTAGCTTATTAAAAAACTCATCGATAGATTAAATGTAGCTTTATAAAGCCTAATATTTTACGGCATCCGCCTCATGGGGGCAAGTTAATAATTTTCTGTAGAATTATTTTTTAAATTTACATAGGTCACTCGAGTCGAACTCCTTTGGATTTTTCCATCATGTATAATTATTTATGTCTTAGTACATTACAAATGATGAAAGCTTTACCTATTTTCGCACAAACGTAAAAGCCCCAAATTATAGAATAGTACGATGTCAATTGTTCCATGTTTC
>JAHZMX010003802.1:0-33849 GCA_027743895.1 Seira musarum
CTGTCATGGAGTTTATGAGGAACACGATAGTGAAAACCGTTTTCCCCTAACTCATCCCAATTTTGAGTTATTTTCAATTTTTCTATAACATGTTGATAAACTTGGTGTCATTGCAAGAATTAATTAATTTTCTTTTTAAATAACTTGTTTAGAATTCATGAGAATTAAAGAAGAAGCGAGAGGAAGTAACGAAGAACGCCGAATTGGGAGAGCCAGAATTAAAGAACCTGCAAAGGCCATGAAAGAGTACTTTATCCGACTAGCAGATCCCATGGATCCGTTGTTTCAACGAGCAGCGGAATTGAAATCTGAAGTAATTAAATTGAACTAAAAATTTACTGTGATTCTTCAAACTAACACTTAAAATATAACATCAAACTAATTTTATTTGTAGTTCCATGAACTTCTGGATGTAGGGGAAGACTCTGCCGTATCATACCATGCATCCTTTGTATGCGTGTGGAACCCTACTTTCAAGATTCCCCGAGTTGTGTATGAAAAAATGGTGGATACAACTGGCGGTGTCATATATGAGACGTGCGACTTTTATACGGACGCCAATCTAGATTTTCCACAACCAGCAAAGAAGCCGCATTTAAAACAACCTATACACGACTTCAAAGGCTTTCACCGCGGTCACCTTGTCTCCGCTGCCAATTATACCGATGTGATGCACGTATTAGCTACATATTGTTACTCCAACGTTATAGCAATGTTCCCGTACTTTAATTTCCCCGTGAGGCACGAGTTGGAAAGCCATCTCCGATTTTTGGCGAGGAGGTTTGGCGATGAGAAAGTGAAAGTTATGCATTTTCCATTCATGTAAGTCCATGCAATATGTGTTTAGAGTATTATAATTAACCTTATCATATTAAAATCTATTCAAATTGTTTGTTTATGATGTTTTCAGTGATGAGGACAATATAAGATGGACAACCGACGGATCAGTAGCAGTGCCAGACACCGTTGCAACAGTAGCTATTGTCGAGAAGCCGGATGGAAAGTACATTTATGGATGGGAGTTATCAAATATAGAGGCTTTCATTGATTACCGAAACTGTGTTAGGAATCCGTGGCATATTTTTGAAAAGGCCAACTATAATTTCCACATGCCTTCAACGGATTTCGTCTATATTTCTCAGGATGCGTTTTAGTTAGTTGTGTTGGTTACAAAAGATACTGCGACTGCAAGTATGAATGGATGAATGTGAATGAAAAATGAAACGTGTCTTGGATTAATAAGTTTTCACAAAAATGCTAACATCAGCTAAACTCTAGTTACATCATTGAATGCTGGCCAATATTTTAGATTTTCAGTCTACCAATTTTTGGTATTTGTAGGAATGTACTTATGTTTACCGTAAGTAGAAAGCAGGAATAATAAAATAAAATAAAAGGACATAAAAGGAGACGGAAGAAAAAGGAGAACGTCAACGCTCTAAAAATCATTATTATTATCTGAACGAATTTGTGTATCGAAGTAGAGAGCAAAACAAAAAAAAGACTTACGACACTTTCCCCTTGCGTCGCACATTGTACTGACGATCTTGTTCTGAGTTTGCTCCAACGAGCTTGCAAAATAGCTCCGGACCATCATCACCACAGGTTGCCGTGGCCGTGATTCTTCGGTTTTCGGCGAGATTAAAATAAGGCGGAGTGAGAACCTCACATTTTACAAGTGCTAGGGGAACCAAGAAGAGGAACCACATCAGCCAGAATTGGCCGTAAAGAGAGGTAGGCCAGAGGACAGATATTTTTCGAGGATTCCTCATTTCAACATTTCTCTTTATTCCTACTCCTCTGGGACTGCTTTAATCTCACTTCGCCCCTCAGAGGTTATATCACTAACTACACTTGACGCTAGAATGAGATCAAAAAATTAATAAAAGAAAACAAGTTCACTTTACACGTCGGAGTTCGTTTGTCCACTAACTATGTCTGGACACCACAAATATTTTTCACCAAACTGGATTTCCATGTATTGCTTATCGAGTAAAATGCTTTATTCACACAGGACAAAGTTGAACCGTAAATGTTTGATTTATTCTTCGTACTAAAAATCGCTTTCTCTTGAGAAAAATATTTATGAAAATTATAAATCCCAGTCGATCAGATACGGCGAAAATAAGTTTATTTTTAAACTTTCAATCTTGAGAGCCTTTACAGTAAAAACTATATAATTTTAAGATGCAGCTTTTAATCGAGCTCCAGATTCAAGTTTACGCAGTTATCTTTGCGAGTCAATATTTGCATGCCCCATCAGAGAGAGACATTTACGGTATGCAATGCCAAGTATTTGCTCCGCACTTCTTCACTCTCACTTTTTAGCTTTGACTTTGTCTTTCACTGAAATGATTTTCGAGAATGAAGAAAAGAATGTATGAAAAAATATAAGATCATGAATCACATAAAAAACGCTTTCCAAAATGTTACATGATCTCATTTCATCCTGTTTGGAACACATGAATCGTATGGAATGAATGAGTCGAGTTCGTCCGTCGTCCTTATCACAATTTTTTTTTAAATATGAAACTAAATAACGTTCAATACAGTTCGTCTCAAAATTCTGATGAAGAGAGGAAACAAGATTGAGAAAAAATATTCAAGAAAATAATGTAAAGAATAATTACAGACTTTTACTTGAATCTTGCTTGCTTTCTTCTCTGATAATACGACATAAATGTGTTTGTAATCTCACAATCAGCTCAACTCCGCTCCTTGAGGCCTGAGGTCTTACGGGTCGAGTCGAGTTGCTCGTTGTTGATAAACTAAGCTCTTGACTTTTTGAGATGTCTGAAATTATTACACTGGTCCAGCAACAGCAAACAATTTTGTTTTCTTATGAATGGGAGCTATTCATCTCATCTCGAGATCATGTAAGTTTACGACACGACTGGAGACTTTAGTTAGTTCTCAAAGATGTTATGTATTCTCCCTCTCATTCTATTACTTCTTCTGAATTTTCTTCTCAGATCATCTTCTTAGAGGAAACGAAATATGAGATAACTCAACCTTAAAGAAAAAAACAGAATTATCGTCTTCGTTTTTTTCTTCTGAGGAATGCTTGCCTCATTGCATTGCATTGTTCATTGTCAGCATTTTTTCCATGAGCTGGAGTAGAAGTGCAGTTGCAATGAAGTTAAAAAATAAAAAATAAAAACTCTCATGATCTTGTTTGAGCTCATTGCAAGCTTACACAAAATCACTGCCACTTACGACCACCCTTCCTTCCCTAAAGTTGTAAGGGTACATAAGTATGTTTCTCCAGTCCACTCCGTCCACTTGTTGTTCACGCACACCATCACATATGTATTTTTATTAACGACGAAACTGAGTGAAGTAGAAAAGATGCGATGTGATCGAGGCATGAGAACTTCACAGATTTTTATGGGACTTCGAAGAAAACTACTTAATGGAAACATGTTTGATTCAAGTGGGTATTTTTCATTTCTGAAATGAGTTTTGGATGCAACATGCAGCCAGGCCGAAAGAGGATCAAAGATTTCTTCAGGTTAGGGCTGCATTTCAAGATGTTGCACTCGAACTTGTTGCGTAATAATAGTAATCATCTTCTATTATCCATTCATGACATGATTCAGAGTTAAGCATTGAAGAAAAAAATGTTAGTTCCAGACCCAAGTCCTTTTGATCATGAGTGGTTTATACATAAAGGAGCCCTTGCATCAATACAATATAAGTAAATGCAATGTGGCTCACGTCCTCAACTAAAATGCTCAGAGGAAATTCGCTTTTTCCAAGTTAAAGCTCCTCCATAAAAATAGTTTGCGTTTACAGTACTGTTTACGTGAGGTACATCAATGAGACTCTTTCATAAAAGGCACTCGATAAACGAATAAATGGGAATGCTTACAAATAAGTAGGTATTTAAGGTGGTCAAACAACGTTCATTCTTTCTTTTTACGGTTATATTGGATTGAAAAGTTCAATCATAGTCAATTCGAAGTGTTTTATGAAAATGCAATTATAATTATATCAAAAGCCACGGGGCGAAATGAGACTGCTCCGAATGTTCTTAAGGGAAATGGAACTGGTATTATTAGCCAGTTTCACCTTTACGTGGATGTGGATCATCCTTGATAGGTTCAGTGAGTCCTTCCCCATCCCCATGACTAAATATGACTCGATGCAAAATAGGTATGAACGCAAAGCAGTAAGCGCCGGCGTTTTACAAATTAATTTAGTTGATCTTGTGTCTTCGCCTTTTGGCAATAAAAATAGTATGTTGAATACAATGACAGGACATACTTAAAACAAGGACTACGATGAGATAATTTTCGGTAATCAACTGCAGTTTATTATTATATATATTAATCAAAAGTATACTTTATCAATTTATCAAGAAATATTGCACATTAACTCGTCATTAATCAGATAATACTTTTTAAAGCTTATGTTGGCCTATAATACCCTGGGTAAAAAATACAGTAAAATAAGAAAAAAAAACATTTTTAAGCACCTTCCGTCTTAGACTTGAATACAGGTGCCAGCATTGAAGGCATTATTTTCACGTGTGTGCCGGACTCCATTTGTTTCCTTTGAATTGGGATGAAGATATCCTCCTCTTCTCCTTCAACATACGAGAGGTTATGGTATTGTGCTTCCATATCAATAATTTGTTCCTCAGAAATGTCTACAAATCCTGCTTGGTGGAACTCATCCGTGTACTCTGCGCTTATCTGAATGTTCTTCCAAATATATTCGTTCAGGTCAAGTTTGAGTATTTCTTTGTGACATCTTTGCTTCAGGGGGTAGTGAATGTAGCCAAAGGTGGTGCTCATGAATTTACAGTGATGATCATACCACTTGCGTTCGTCATCCGGAATAGGAATAAGTAGTTTGCGAGGTATATGTTCTAAATGTAGGATTTTAAGATTTTTTAAGGTAGCGATTCCTGCAGAGTGACTTTCCATAAGGTCATCTTGCTCCACGGGCAGTTCGATGTTATAATATTTCACGTACTCATCGAAATGTTTGTACTCTTTCAGTGTCCGGAGAATAGTCTCAGTACCGGGCGTGGTCTTCAAAACATCAGACATGTTCGGTAAGAGGCAAGATTCTAAGGTAGAGTCAAAGTCATACTGAGTCTTCAGGTAAAGCGCCTCCAACTTTGAGTTTTCGAACGCTTTGAAAAATGCACGAAGGACAGGAACAGAGGGCAAGTTGAAATAGATTTTTTTGACGTTTGGAAAATGTTTAGCGATTTGTACCGGAAAATAAGGATCTTTAAGCGCATCGGGAAGTTGGAGCTCTGTGACCAGTGATTCCAGTAACGACTTTCTGGAAGTCGCTGACGGAAAACTGATGGCAAGGTTCCAATAGCTGCCGCATCTAAACTCTGTTAGCTTTCGTATTGTTGAAAATTGCAGATCTTCAATTTCAATCAGGTTCCCAAGAACAAGACGTTCAAGATTAGGGAGGTGGTCTCGTGGAAACTTAACTACGACCTTGAAAGGTTCTTCTTGCTCAAGATTAAGCGATATAACGCGTTGTTTCTTGGAATGTGGGTTTTTTATTTCTGAAACAAATCCGTAAACTGGGCAGATACAAAGGGTTTTAAGAGCATCCATTTTAGGAAACGTAATCAACTTGCGATCCTTTTCCGAACTTCCCCTAAAACCCCCGTGAATTATTAGCTTGTCCAGGGATACACTCAGCTTCTTTAAAAGTTTCTCTATAGTTTCAGTCTTGACATCTTCCCAGAGAGAGTCGCCCAACTCCAGGGAATGGAACTGACAAGGGATGTCTGCAATCAGTGCCAAGTGTGTCTCTGTTAACGACACCGAACCTGAATTACTGAGGAGCTTTAGGGACCTTAGATTAGGAAGATGATTACATGATGTAAGGTCTTTGATCAACTTTATGATCTCATAAGCATCGTCTCTGTCGTGGTATCTGTAATCGATTCTTCCAAGAATCTTGGTGGTTTTGAAGACTCCTTTTATGAATGCATACACCTCCTCTGACTTTCTTGTGCTGATAAAGATGTGTTCAAATTGTTGTCCACACTTTTCAAAGAATTTTGTGACCTTGGCCAGTTTCGCAGAGTCTGTACCATCCATGAAGCAGATTTTACAAACAGTATGTACATCAATAAGTGAAGGATCCCTCATAATTCTATCTATTTTTGAGTTAGGAAGGCTAAAAATGTCAAAAATGTCTTTCTTGGATTTCTTCGTGGCTTGATGGATTTCATCATCGTCATCGGCAAGACCTGTGCAATTATTAATTTCCTGAAAACAAAGAGGAAAGTATAAGTAAAATCATTCAATCCTCTAGGCATTCTCTTTAAATGTGAAAACTGTAGTGATTGTACTGTACGAACCAATTATCAGCAAGAAAGAATAAATACTTACGGCATAATTAACTGTCCGCTTCATCCTTAATCCATATCGGGGAGGCGAAGTAGAATTAACAGCCGAAGAACTCGTCGAAGGCGCCCTTCCATTACCACTTTCATCGTCGTCATCAGAAAGAGTTATTTCGTCGTCTGCGCTCGTTTTTTCACTAGTCTGCTTTGTCCCATTTTCCGTTACAGTCAATTGCGTGGAATTCGAAGTGGAAAGTAGTGGGTGAATATCTTCGCCATTTTCTATTTCATCCCCATTTATTGACAGCAATTCATCCTCATCCTTTTCACTTGAAATGTCTGAATCAGAACAATAGGAAATCCCTTTCCTTGTCCCTTCATTTTTGCTTTTAGATGCGGAAGTAGTCGCAGGCTCAGCCTCTGAATCTCCATTTATCGATAACAATTCTTCATTTTCAACCCCACCACCGGCAGACTCAGATTCATTTTCAGAATCCGTAGAGGAATCCTTCTTCATTCTCACTTGATTTTTGCTATTCGATGTTGTCCCTGGATCAGGTTCAGAATCCCCATTTATTGACAGCAATTCTTCATTTTCAACCCTATTACCGGCAGATTCATTGTCAGATTCAGAAGATGAGCTCATTGTCTTTTTCTAAAGCCTGTTGAATTTTTTAAAAAAGTTTTCATTATATTTCGGTCAGCAATAGATTAATTTCATATTTTTTTTCGCTTTTAAACATTGCTTTACCCATTTATTTCTTTACTTTGTTGGCTTTTTATGTAAACTTTTCTTCTTATCTTATCTTGATCCTCAGAAAATACCACAATTTACATAAATATCCACAAATGATCCAAAGGGATATAAACCTAGCTTACTAGAGCTGCTTAGGTATATTACATCTCATCACATCACATTAGAGTTGAAAGCAGATGCTCCTAAAAAGGAACATGGAAAGCACTGCGTATTTACTGGCATGGTAGGCAAAAGCGTGTGAAGTAGGTGTATGTAATGTGTGAACATACATAGTTCGGTTCGGTCAGATTTAGATGAAAGGAGAACAGGTGAAAAACAAACAATTCATCTCAGTTCCAGGAATTCAAATGTCATTGTCAAATTATTGTGCACAAAGAAAGTTAATGCTCAATATTTCAGTTCAGAATAACAACAGATTTATTTTGTAAAAGTTATACATACATACGAGTATCTCTTGACTGTCTTGACCGGTTTGTGTCGTTGACATCAAGTGCACAGACAGACAAACCGAATACACGCACTCCCACTCCACTTTGCCAGGTGTCGAGTTTGGCATTCGTGTGTTGGAAATGAAGCATAACGATCATTAGGTTTGGTAAGTTTCATTGTTTATGCTCATGTGGCGTTTGACATATTTCTTGATGTACCGGGTTTATAGGAATGAACCTTATATTTACTCTGTCCAGGCAGGAGTTGAAGACGCTGAAGTGTTTGTGCTTGGGAACCTTGTGTGCTGGAGGTGGAACTAGTCATTCCTTTAACCGACCTCTTAATTTGAATTCAGTAATGAGCTCAAGCACAATGTGGGAGAAGCTGAAGGAGCTGGACGCGTATCCGAAGCCCTTAGAAGACTTTAGAATAAAAACATTCCAGGGCGGTTTCGTCACCCTCCTCAGCACATTAATAATGTTAATCCTCTTCATTTCTGAACTCAAGGACTATTTAACGCCCAATCTAACAGAGGAGCTTTTTGTGGACACTTCAAGGTCAAATAAGCTGAGAATAAACCTTGATCTCGAATTTCCAAAGGTGGCTTGCTCATACCTCAGCATTGACGCGATGGACTCTTCGGGGGAACAGCATTCACAGATAGAACACAGCATTTTTAAAAGGCGCCTCGACTCCGAAGGGAAACCGATTGTGGGTGACAACCCCGTGAAAACGCAAGTACTGGGAGAATCAAGTATAGGAAAAATGCCTTCATCAAATCAAACTCAAGACGCCAGTGCTGATGGTAAAACCAAAGAGGCAGGATCAAATGACACTGCAATAGCAAAACCCCAATGTGGGAGCTGTTACGGGGCGGAGACAATGCACCTGAAGTGCTGCAACACATGCGAAGAGGTACAGGAAGCGTATCGTCTTAAAGGGTGGGCTATTAAGGATATAAGCCTTATCGAACAGTGCGCAGGGCAAGCGGAAGAACTAAAGGCAATTTTCAATGAAGGATGTCAGATTTATGGGTACATGGAAGTCAATCGCGTCTCTGGCAGTTTTCACATCGCTCCGGGAAAGTCATTCACACTGAATCATGTTCACGTTCACGATGTTCAGCCTTACTCCTCCAGCCAGTTCAATATGACCCACAAGATTAGAAGCTTGACCTTTGGAGAAATTATTCCGGGTAAAACGAATCCCATCGATGGAATGGATGGAGTGGCGACGGTGGAGTCTACAATGTTTCAATATTATTTGAAGATTGTGCCCTTCACATACGAGAAGAGAGATGATATCATCTTGTCAAACCAATTTTCAACCACGAGACATCAAAAAGCAGTGGGATCATTCTCGGGAGAAAGTGGCATGCCTGGAGTATTTTTTCAGTATGAGATATCCCCCATCATGATAAAGTACAGTGAGAAATCCAAGTCATTCGGTCATTTCGCCGTGAGTGTTTGTGCAATTATCGGAGGAGTCTTCACTGTCGCCGGTCTTATTGACTCGCTCGTGTACAAGTGGGCAAAGCTCATCAAGAAAATTGAGATTGGCAAATTGGGCTAATATTATGTTCATTGACTTTCTTATATAATTTATTTTGCACATGTTTTTAGAAAATAGTTTTTATTTATAAATGATCACTTCACGAAATAAATTTAAATAAGGTTTAAGTAATCCGAATCTCCATCGTCATTTGTAATGTCCAAATAGTTAACCTTTATTTTCTTCGTTGCAAGATCTTCTTCAACTCTCTTTAGCTTTGTACCCCACACGTGGAGTATCCCACACTTGCCCTTCACCTGGTATAATGTGACCTTTGTTCCGCTTTGAGCTGCTACTTTTGAATTAAACGTAATTTCCGGTTGCCATACAAACGATGGGGCAAAGTGCCAGAAAATATTGATATCCTCCTCCTTTTCTACACCCTGTTTAATTTTTTCCCATTCTGATGCGGACACATTCATAAGCCTCGATTGGAACTTGGTCATCATTTGGAGTAAACCAATCCCATTCTTTTCAAAGAGAACCTTTGTATCCCTGTGGAGACTATCTGCATATCCAATTCCAATATGTCTGGAGTAACTGCACTTCTTTACTGTAGGAAAAGCAATGTTCTCACACGTAGCAACATATTCCCATTTCGTCTCAGCCTTACATTCCCCCAGAGGATGAGGTAGATCACAGCACTTCATTACGACATTATTCAGACCTGTCTTGTCCCAAGTACTTTTCTTTTCGATTTGTGTTATCAGTCCACATATAGCTTCATTTACACCACAAGTTCTCTTGTCCGTCCATTTACCAAAGGAGGTTCCATCCCCCTCTTTAAAAATTCCACGCTGGTTTCCATCACAGAATATGCGCATATTGTTGGCTGCTGTGTCGTCAACCAATATGCCACGATTCGGCTCACTCCTCATTTGGAAGCCAGTCATGAACTTGGAGCAGAAGATGATCTTACCCCATTTACCCACATCGTCCGTAGAACTCTGAATTTGGATGGATTGAGAATGATCACCTTCGTTGTGGCTGCAGAAAAGGCGAATTCCAGTGAGGCCTCGGTCGTCCTTGAATACTCCCTGCGGGGGATGGGTACGTAGTTGTATTCCCGTGACGAACGTATAGGGCGGGCAGATATCCCACGTTCCCCATATTCCCCAATCTAGGGAGAATGCGAATGCATAAACAGTGTTTTATCAATTTAATTAATATTTTATATTTCGTATGTGATTTGTAGGGTTTTAGTTTTAACTCTTAACCTGTGAGACGCGGATTCGCTATTGTCCTCTCCGACGCGCTATTCCCAATAATAGAAAACAGTAACAGCAGTGCTGTTGGGAAAGTAGTGAGATAAAGATTTTTCATTTTACTTCGAAGAAGTTTTGTACACGAATTCCAATAAAAATGCGATTGCAAAATTCATGCGAAATCGTAATTTTGTAATTAATGATTTTGTAAGCAAATGCTGAGCTATTGAAGCAGGTACGTTTTTGCAATGCATTACACTTTAGTTTCTTCTTCCGCGTCAGTTTGTTTTCTTGAGAATGTCATCATAAAAGTTATATGACTTTTATTTGATAATCCAATCTCATCGATATCGATCCATAATTCAATGCAGTGCTGTGATGCTAAAGCAAGTCGGGTCGGTTCCACCGCACCATCCATTTTTCTCTTCAGATTCATTCCATATTATAAGAACAAAACTTCCGGAATTCAATATAAAATTTTGGGGATTGTGGATTGGATTGGAAAGGGGAGCTCGATTAAAGCTGCGATATGAGAAAGACAGAGAAGCAGTCTGCGTGCGTGACTTTGAATGTCAATGAGTCATTTAATTTTTTGCGAACTAATTATCAGTGCAGACGGATGAACTTGTGTTTACATGAAAAATTGCTAAATTGATTATGTGATAAAAATTAAAACAAATGACGATACCTATTTGATAGTTCAACAAATGAGTCATTTACTCTTGACGCCTTTATTTTGTTTAATAAACGTGAGACGTTAGTATACTTGATTCAGTAAACCCCCTCTTAAGTGGATTCTTTGAAATGGAAATGAATAGCAATTACATTACATACTCTAATTACTTAAGCTCTGGTATTATTAATTGCATACAATAAAAATGCAGAAATAGTTTTTTTTCTATAAACATAAAATTTTGCATTATTATTAACAACAAATTATAATAATAATGTGTAAATGTGAGCAGAATCTTTGCACTAAAATTTGATATTTATCAGTGGTCAGTGGAAGGTATATAGAAAGTTTATCCTTTCACTCATTGAAGACACCGGAACAGAATCAAGAAGACTACATTAGCAGCTATCAGAACACTCCACAAAAAGATTCGTATAAGTCTGAGGCACTTCGATCTGAAAGTAACATAATTAGGGAATGAAACCCGCAATGGGGCACTATGAGAATATGAATCCCTTTTTATTCGAACTTCATAAATTTCGAACCCTTTAGTCATGCATTGCCCCTGTAACCGTTTGGTCATCCTCTTCCAAATGCTCCTTGTATCTTCAGAACGCTTATCATCTGGGGTACCTTCAGAACTTTTCGCCAACGATGTTGCCGCATTATCGGATTTGATTTCTTCTAGTTTGCAATCAGATGTGGATTCTGTCCTTGATTTGTTCTGGAAATAAAGTTGAGTTTCAGTTTCAAGAGGAATCTGTTATTTTCATGCATGATATATTTTGCATTGCACATACTTCCGCATTTTCTTCATTTTCGTCTGCTGATGCAACCCTCTCTGTATTCATTCTTACTACAAAGATAATTCTTAATTCTCTACTTATCATTTACTCATTCACATGAATGACGAAAAATGAAATATTTTTATTTCCTTACGATTCAGAACCAAGCATAAAAAACCGAAGCAGACAGACAACAACATGTAAAGATGCAATGGGGTGAGAAAAGGAGAACCATTACCACCCCCGTTTCGATCAAAATTGAGAAGAATTTGTGCGTACAAAATTAGCACCGCTGACACCTAGTCCAGTTGAAAAAGTCTGTTAAAATTTTGACATGGTCACAAAATGCTGGAAAATAATAAAAAATACCGAAAATATTGAGATGACAGGTCCCACGAAAGGTTTTCGCAGGTACATGCCTCCGATGCACAAACCCAATAATAAAGCAGTTGGAAACATCAATCCAACTTCGTAGGGTAAAGGGTTCCTTCTTATCTTCAACATGAGAGTGAGAATGGAGTATGAGCCTGACAATTTAAAATTTAACTGGTCAAGTTATTTGAATAAGAATTTCACATTAATTAAATTACCCGTATCAGTCGTCTTTGATGAAACTTTGGTCGCTATTCCTTCAAATGAAAAGCCTGGAATTGGTTTCTCAGAAGCTGACACATCTTTTGTCCAATCATAGCTCAAGTCTTTCGTCTGGGATCCGTCTTAAAACAAAATTAATTTATTTATTAAAAAATTATCCCCAAAAGTTGAAGCAAACTGGTGCATTTGGTACAACGATTTAGCAATAGTCACACACAACTTTCCAGTTCCAAGGTAAGCGTGTGGCTATCATAAGGGAAGAGTTGAAGGCTCATTGGAGAGTACGCGGTGACGGTGACTTTTCTCGAGAAGAGGACCATTCCATCTTGAGATATTCGACAGAATTCGTTTTTCACTAGGGCAGTGTGACTCACGGAAGAGAGTTCGTTTACGAAATAAGTATCGGGTGTCCAGATCCTCTCTGATGTAGCTCCGTCCAACTTTATAAATATACGATTTCATGATATGAAATAATGTGAATGTGAATGAATCTTTTAATATTAGTCTTTTGGGGCATTATAAGAAACCAATTACAGTGATGGTGTCAATATTACGCCGGCTATTGAAAGAAAGCCTGGGGTCATTCCAAATCTGTCGAATGTAGAAAGTCATCGAATATGTCTACAGTTCAAAAAAGGAATTAGTCACATCAATTGCATCACATCACATCCGCAGTAATAAGAATTAACGTACCATGCTAGGTGGATCCACGTCTGAAATACTAATTATGTACATAGACACGTTGATGTTAACGGGAGAACCTGAGAACGAACAACATCAAGTATTTGCTTTATAAGTTAAATTTAGTATTAATTTTTATGTAAAAACTAACCCCCAAAACTTGGACGAATACGTTTGTCATAATCTCGGAAAGCCTCTTCCAAGAGGCGAGATCCTTCGACTGGGTCTCCCCTAAAATCAGACAAATTAGAGATTTGAGTCGAGGATCAGTCGACAATTATTACGGGAATCATGCACAGAAATGCACCTGATTATGGGCGTTTGCATTAAGATTAGAAAGGTTAATGCAAACATTGAGGCACAAAGAGGAGCTTTCATCTTGATTTCGGGGATGGAGTCTTCCTGGGAAAAGGTTCAATGTAATTAAAATTTTGAGCACGCCAGTGTCCTCCACACTCACGCACATTCACACAAAAAGTATTTCCTACGTCTAACAGAATTGGAACTTCTACTCCAAGTAAAGTAGCTTTGATTCGAGGGTGCTTTGATTGGAAACGCTTCTTTAGAATGCCCATGCGTAAGCTGAACGACTACATGAGTAAATGAAATAGTAGTCATGTCATGTTGTCATTCTTTCCCATTCTCACAATTCCCACTCCCATCATGAAATGATAAATTGGATTCTTTCAACGTTTGATTCAATAAAAGCTTAATTGATTTTAATTAAACGTCTTTAACAATGACATTTGTAACTTGAATGCATGCATACGTAACGCATGATGCTTTAAATTGGCTAAATTGAATCAAAACTAATGGTCGTGTCGCACGTAACCCCGGATAATGCTTATATTAATTCAAGTGATGCAACGTTATTATTTGAGTAATGTGTTACTTCTCTGCGCTGAATTTTCACTACAGTATCGGATCCAACAATTGCCTAATTAAATTAGAAATGACAATGGTAAAAAGACCTAAACATGGATTCAACATCTCTGCATGTTTTATTATTCAAAATAATATATAGGTAGAATGGATAAAAGATAAGTACTCTGAACGCCTCATATTTTGTTGAAAAATTTTTATTATAAATTATTGTTTGGTAATGAAACGTGCAAATTGAAAACACTATAAATATTATGAATTTCATTTCAACCTTACTATTATATGTAATTTAATATAACAAATGAGCACAATTACAGTTTCACTTAACAATGATTTTTAACACAAAGTCAGCAACACACTCATATAATATTTATGCTCAAGTTATAAACTGAATGACTTTTATGCAGGATAAATACAAAACAAACCTGCTTAATAAATTACACACTACGATTCCAATACCAAAAAAGATATCGATTCACAATTCGTTAAAACATTTAACAGCGTTCTGGTGAATTAGTCTCTTCGTCTCCGGATCTCTCATTTTTTGTGGTGATACTCTTAAAATATTTCTCATAAGCGCGGTCCAGCTCTTCAAGATAGGAAAAGTCTCTATGAACAACAGGTCCATTGTTATTGTTATTATTATTATAACGATGGTGTGGGGGCTGATCAAACTGGTCGTCGCGATGATGGTAGTGAGGATTTGGGAAGCCCCTACCGCGTCCCCGGAAACCAAACCCAGGTCGACCTCTCCCTCTAAACTCATGAGGTGGAAATGGTGGAGGTGGACCAAGGTGATGAGGGTGGAAATGTGGCGGTGGTAGTGGAGGAGGAGGACCACGACCATGGTGATTATCACGAAGCTCCCAGTCTCCTATGTATCGAGGTGGAAAGCCACCTCTGCCTCTACCTCTGAATGGGCGATCTACAAATAATTGTAAATGATCAGAAACGGGACATTGGAAAACATTTGCTGGAGAGGGGCCGTGTAAAAAATATAATGGTATAATTTCTTACGAGAGCCATCCCCACGGAAGTGTCCCCGAGGAGGTCGATTTGAATGGTAGCCCCTATCATCGTCATAGCGATAGTCTTTCCTCCTTCCATCTTCGTAGTCTCGATGTTTGTAGTCAGATTCTCGTCTGTCCGCATGATGATGGTAGGAATCAGATCTATTGTGATACTTATCGTACTCTCTCCTGTCACGGGACCTAGATCCAGATCTACTTCTGCTTCTACCGCGGCTTCTAGATCTAGACCTCGATCTCGACCGACTTCGTGATCTTGATCTCCTATGGTCCCTACTTGGCGATCGCGACCTAGTTCGCGCACGTTCCCTACTTCTAGACCTTGATCTCGATAGTTCCCTGCTCCTTGACCGATGAACAGATCTGCTACGACTACGACTCGCACTCCTTTCTCGAGAATGAGATCGACTACGACTACGCGACCTCGATGTATGATGTCCGCCTGACCTATTCCCACTTCTACTTCGATTCCTATTATCTCTTTCTCTGCTTGGGCTACGACTAGGAACATCCAGCTCTTCATCAAATTCTTCGTCTTCTACGTGGTGACCAGCACGACGCCGCTTTGACTTTTTGAATTTCTTTAACTTCTTTTGCTGCTCTTCTACTCTGGCTAACTGAAGCTGCTTATATTTCCCCATGATCTTTTCATGGATGTCCATACTCCCACTTTTGGCCTTCTTTTTATCGTTAACTCTCTTCTGTATAATGAAAATGGAAAACCATTTAGAAAACTACAAAAGGAAACATATTTTATCGGTAAATGAATCAGCAGAGAAACTAGAGAAAGTAAACGCACCTTCAGTCTTTCAAATAGATAATCCATCAAGCGAATTGCTTCCAACTTTCGCCTTGCGATAACATATTTACGCTCTTCCATTGCTATTTTGTAGTCTAGCTTAGCTTGGGTTCTATCAGTCTCTTTTTGTTTCTCTTCAAACTCCTTTCGCGACTTTTCCTTTTCCTCCAGTCTGAGATTTAAAAAGAAAATTACCAGCATTCTAATGGAATACCCCAACCTCTTCAAGTTTGCAATAGATTTTTGAATTAACTTACTTTGAAAGAGTCGCTGTCATTTTTTCTTGCTTCTCCTTTTCCATCAAGCGTTCTCTTTCAATCCTACGTTTCCTTATGGACTCGTCACTCAAATGTTTCGACTTATCAAAGTCCACCTACAGAAACAAGAACGCCAAACGAAGTCTTAAAAATATGTTTAAATTTCCTCATTTATAGCTTATTTTCTTAAACGCCATTACCTTTACGTTAGCTACCCAGTACTTGTTGCTCTCCTGATAAAGTATATATAGGTTCTTTGAAACCTGTGATCTTCATCGTTTTCCCTGAATAAAAAACACTCCATTTTTCCACTCTTTCAATATCTCATCTCGTTTTGTAACTTGTAATCATCATCTTTGAACACTGATCACGCTGACTAAGACAGATAGAAAGAACAAGGCTGCTTTATGAAAGGGTTCGAAAATTATTATTTTTTCTGTAAAGAAGAAATACATTCGTGCATTACAAGAGCAGGAGTGGGTGGGGATGAAGGAATGAAAGGGTGGAATAGGCAATTTGAATCACCCAAACATTACATCAGCATTAATCATTTAAAAATAAATATTTTTGTACATCTTAACTAATCAATCAATGTCATTACCCTTCTTCACTTCATTAGCTCCGCAGTTTTTGCTTACCCTCTAGCCTCGCTAGTATCGTTTTCATCACATTTCTATTCTCTAAGTCACCTTCGAATCGGATAAATTCGAGCGTGTTTTTGACCACCCGAATAGAAATGAATTTATCGGGTGCCAAGAGGTTCTTGAGCTTCTCCATGATCTCCCAACTCGAAACAGTTTTACCTCCGGATGGGAGGGACTGCTTGAGCTGGGGATAGTGTACGGAAACATGGATTCTAGAAATTGGCTTGAAAAATAGACCTTTCACTGGAAAAAGAGGGGTAGTATCAGAATTATCTTCGCATTGGTGAACCGGAATCATTTTCTGTAATTTTCTGCTTCAGGACCCAAAGTAAAACTAATGGGCGGCACCAACGTGCCACTCTTAACGGGGGATGTGAGGGAGGGTCCTTCAGCAGAAAAGTACATGCATGGTGGAATTTCACGCGCGCACGCACAAATTAATTTCTTATGCGAGTTTATTATCAAAAAGTCAAAGTTGAACGGACACAAATGAATGTACTACTGCGCTACTGTAAATTCTACAAGGAAGGGTTGAATTTTGCAATTGATAAGTGAAACGAAATACCCAAAAATAACAGTTTTTTATGTTTCCCGCTAACAAGTAGGTAGTCTTTATGGCTTAGAACAAAAGACTAAATGAATACATGCAATCTGCTTCGCATACCCTGATGCTTCAATTCAATGCATCCTATCCTGATCCCAAAAATGATACTTTAACTTTTGAGAAAATACTTTGCCATTTATTGTTTATAATTGCCAATTATTTATTGTTCATTAATGCCGAAAATATTGCTAAACCAAACTAACCAGAAGTGTGATGTGGTGATTGCAAAGGTTTGTGAGAATTGCGCCTCATCTAATCGTAAAAGTTAAAATAGAATCGAATTTCTTTTAATATTATATTATTCCGATTCATAAATAACGACGGGAAGCAGTACGACTAATAAATGACCCGCTAATCTTTCGAACACTTCAGATTTAACGGTTTATCAATCGTAATTATGCATTCACAAGCAAACAATTAACGATGAAAAAGTTAAATTTCCTTTATTCATCCCAAACGAAAGTATAAATGACGATGACATAGTCAGAAGAATGATTTAACAAAGCGTAGATATCTTATTCGCCTCGCTGCATCATCTTCTGGCGATTAAGTTTCTTCTTCGATACTTTCTTTTTCACAGGCTCCTCTTCCTTTGCCCTGGCTACGACCTCTTCCTTCTCCGAGAGGATGACCTCAATGTGGCAGGGGCTACTCATGTAAGCTGTTAGAAAAATATAAATGAGCATCACATTGCCCAGTTGTTAAGGCGATAATAATTTGCTTAAAAGAGTTATTTCAAAATTGGGAACTTACGATTGATGCGACCATGAGCTCTGTAGGTCCTCCTTCTCATCTTAGGGGCACGATTCACTTGAATATGCTCGATAACCAATCGATCAGCATCCAAACCCTTATTGTCGGCATTAGATTCGGCGTTCTTCAAAAGCTGAAGCAAAAACTCCGCTGATTTCTTGGGCCAACGTCCTTGAGTAGTTCCCCACTGCTTAGCCTATTTCAAAACAAAACACAAGAATCGATGAACATTTACACAAAAAAAAAAATGTAACAATAATATAATTAATCAGAGATTATTTTTACCTGTGCGCATCTTCCAACTCCACCGTTGTACCTGCGGAAAGGGACGCACTCCTTCTGTTCAACGACGTTCTTCAGGTACCTCACCGCACGACGGAGGGGCATACGCTTGATAGCACAAGCTGTTTCACGAGTGTTCTAAAAATTTTACAAATAAAGAAGCATTGCTACAGTAAATCTCTTGCAACATTAAAAATCGCCAAAGTAAAGTGGAATGAAAGACAAAAATTAGCTCAGACTTAATAGAAGTCATTTCATTTTTGAATTTATATTTTCTTACCTTAAAATGAACTCTCAAGTTGGAACCCCTGGCTTTGCAGGATTTAGCCGCATTATCCGGCTCCCTAGAGTACTTACCCATAGCTATAACTTAACTTTTTAAAACTTTTTGATCCCTAAATTAAAGTCCAAATCAGAATTATTCTTTCCCCGTTGGAAAATGCAAAGGAATATGCTATGGACAATACACTTATGCTCGACAGGGAGAGTGCATGTTTTCGGGACTTGAACGAGCACTACCGCAGCGCGATTTCACTCGATGCGTTCGGCCAACGTGAGACAGGTTGATGGGGTATATCATATCACCCCAACTTTCTCCTCTCTTTGTCCACTTCATATCATCATGATTGTGACCTAAACTGTTGTAATGACATCACTCACTGACACCCGCATTTTTAAATGTCATTTCAGGTCATAAAAATATATGATTTCGTCATCAAATGAATGTCACTATCAAGCCATTAAATTTTAAGCAAATTCAGCATTTAAATTCATCGTAAAAAGTTGAGTAATTCTTATAAAAGCTTTCTCCTTTGATTTTGATGATGAAGACTCAAAAGCAGCGCCACGTTCTTCTTCAGACTGCCAACACGTCAAGATGAAATGTTCGCATCATCATAATATCGCAGCCAAGAAGGAGAACCAAAGCAACCCTTTTACCTCAATGAAATTAGTTAGGCATTTGAATGCCGCATCTTGTCCACATGTAGGGATGCTATTATAAACATAAACATCCACCAAAGAGCAATAATAGTAATACCACCGTAAACAATATATTTTTTTACTAGATCGTGTCTTCATTTAACTTTAACAGATGAAAGGATCAAAACTCATCTCGTTATTGTATGTACTACCTGTGCACGTTCTACTACGATTGCAGTCTTGGGAATAAGGAATTTTGACACGCCGGCGACCACGTATGTCGAAGTAGCGTAGTTAGAATAGCTACCTTGCATTAAAATATCTATCTTGTCTTATGGGGCTTCACATCAGATCAGACCAGGCATCATTGTTGAATTGAATGTGATAAATATCGGAGGTTGAAGCTGCGGCTGTTGCAATTACAATTATTCCCGTCTCTTTCACTAATTTTTTTAGGGAATAAGGTACATAATTGACTTTTTAAATATTTTAAATTTAAAGTCAAGATTTACTTTGATCAGATGGAGCAAAGAGTTGGTTTATGCTGATATTAAGCGACTCAGTGATCGTGGAAAATTAATTATTTTTTTGGAATTTATTTTTTTAGATTTTCTTTCTGGAGGAGTCGGATAAAATAATTTTAAAATGTTTAACTCAAAAAAATTCCTGTTATTATTGCTCATCGCCTTCCCACTGGTGACGGTTTTCAGTAGGACTGGTAAGAATAGAGCAGTTTTTAAACAATATGGATTATTGTAATGTCGATTAATTCATTAAATGGTAGCTTGTTAGTGAGATCTTGGTTTTGAAAACGTATTGGTTTTTTTCTAGGTTTTGTAGTAAGAGCGGAGGATGAAGTAGAAGTTGATGATGACACCGTAGATATTGAACCTGATAGTGGGGACGACACTGGAGAAACGGCAGTTACGGAGGATGAGGACGCGGTGCCGACGTTAACTAAGTCGCCAGATGGAGAGACAACGATATTATTCATTAAACCAAAGCCTGGCCTTATTGGAATTTCTGGAAGTCCGGGTAAGATAAGAAAGGTTTACATTATCTTTTTTGTATTTAAGTTTTAATGATGCATCCTCGAATTCCTGACTTTAAACTGAAGATCATTAATTCTAAGGAACCTCTGAAACCTTTGTTCTTCACTAAAAATATTATTTCTAAGCTTCTGGAGAATACACGCCGTACTAATGTTTCAACTTTTCTTTTGAATTTTAGAACTCCACGCAGGAAAAATTGTTGAATTTTTGGTTGGATTTACGAATAAAGGAAAAGATTCATTCCTTCTTGAAACCTTGGATGCTTCCTTCAGATACCCATTGGACTACTCTTTCCACATTCAAAACTTCACTGCATTAGCTTACAACAGAGTTGTTAAGCCCAAAGAACAAGCTACTCTCAGCTATTCTTTCTTCACGGATGAGTCTTTTGCTGGACGTCCATTTGGTCTTGTTGTATCTCTCGGATACAGAGACATGGTATAAAGAACATCTTATCGATATCGACACACACGCACACCCTGATCAATGATGTTACGGTAAATTTTTTAACAATTTGTTTCATTTTCAAAGGAAGGAAAGCCTTTCCTCGATGCCGTATACAACGAAACAGTGAACATTGTCGAAATCGAAGAAGGCCTTGACGGTGAAACATTCTTCCTCTACATCTTCTTGGCAGCCTTGGTTGTTCTGCTTTTAGTTTTGGGACAGCACTTACTTTCGTCTTATGGTGGACGCAAAGGTCCCAGGAAGCAGGTTATCGAACGTGGAACAACCCAGTCTGATGATGTCGACCTGGATTGGATTCCAAAGGAAACTTTGGCCAACATCATGAGTAAGTTTATTTTTAGTGTCAATCAAGATATTCGAATCATTATTTTCGAAAAGCGTATTATGAAATTAGAGTCTTAATGATAAAAAATATTATTTTTTTCTCTTCAGAAAAATCGCCCAAAAAGAGTCCCAAAAGTCCAAAGAGTCCGAGACAACGAAAGAACAAGGTGGGATCTCAGTCAGATTAGAAGACTACCGTAACTAAAATACTTAATAAATTCATGCATAATTCGATCAACAATAATTAGACACTTATCAAAATTTATCAAAACTATGCAAAATATTGTTTTACAAAGAAAGATCCAAACTAATTTCTTTAAATATTCAAAAAGTGGTGCAACATTATGATTTTATGCTATATTACAAGTTTACTCATTTGCGCATTTATTGATTTTATATAATCAGAGTTAGTATGTATTTAAATTCAAAGTAATCATAGTAGAATAATAATTAAACTAAAATAATATTCTTCCCTCGTGCATGCAACTTGTAAGCGAAAGACACTGAACAACTCTCTTTTTATGGAGGCCTTTACTGTGGTTGAATGTGACTCGTTATTTTTTGATGTAGAGTTAAGCTGAATGAATGTGGTTGTATGCTTTTGTTTTACCGTTTAAGTAATAAAAATTAAAACAAGGTCGATTTTGAAAATATGTTTATCTTTATATAGCTGTGATTTGATTTAAAAATGTTACATTGCGCAACTGTATCGAAATGTTAAAAGTTCATAACATAAAAGGCAATACAAGGAAAAAAAGTAATACAAAGGTAAAAGGAAACAGTGAACATCTAACTATAACTACATATTAGATAGATATAATCAGTCATAATCCATCGACTGGTTATCCTGTTCCGTAATATTGCTTGGTTCGACATTCTCAACTTCTGGTTCTGACTTCTGCTGCAGCATCATTCTCATTCGGCGTTGGAGGCATCTGTTATGTTGGAACTTTTGCTTTACTCGTTCCTTTCTGAATTCCATTTTGAACTTTGCACAGTTCAAAACTGGACAGTTGACTTTCGTGCAATATTTTGCATGGGCCTTGATACGTTGCGCTAAAGGTCGGCACTTTTCACACCTTTGGCCTAGTGGCTTGTTGCAAGCCTGAAAAAATAAAAGGTACGAATGAATAAAAATAAAAGCGGCCAATGATATTTTAAAAAATGAGTGAGTTTTGGATTTGTGGAGAAATAAGTTAATTACTTTAGCGTGATTTTTTAGTATTTTAAATTCTTTGCAAGGTGGATAATTGCAGTTCTCATCAGTGCATTTGTATGCATGAATTATTCCATCGACCAAGACGGACATATACGCGATCAAAGCTTGAGAAGATAGTTTGTTCTTCCTGGTTTGAATGGGTGTCAGCTCATGAATGTGATGATCGAGATCCTGGCAGGTGGCACACATATCCAGTGATCCGCATTCCAGACAACGAAAGCTATAAATTAAATGTATGTCCCTTTCATTAAATAATCGCTTCTAAGTGACTTACAATGAAATGTTAGAGATGAAAACCAAGTGAAACAAAATTAATTACCCTTTCGTAAAATGCAAATTACAACTTGAGCACATAAATACATTTTGATCATCGGGGTGCGTAAGTTCAAAAAGCATAAGCATAGTTGAGAACATTGCTCTCCTGTACGAGGAAAACTCGTAGTGACGTTCCATGGCCACTGTCAATAAACCGTCTCTTCCATCCATTAAGTCTGAATGTATTAGGAAATCCGCATCTTCAGTTTCTTTCATCTACGGGTACAGGAAATCAAAAGCGAAAGAATTGAAAGAATTAAAACATTGCATTCAAATCAAACTATACAAAACTTGAATGACGGATATATAGATTACCTTAAGGCTACGGAGTGATTCCGGAGTATTCAGAACGACAACTAGAAATGAGTCTTGGTGCCTCTTAATCACATTTAGCATCTTTGTGGGTAAATCTTTAGCTTGATGATGACCCAAGCCTTTGTTGAATGTTTTCTTTGGTTTCTTCTTCGTTCTTGAATCTGCTTTTCCTTTTTTACCTTTTACAGCAACACTCACTTCTTTCT
Source organism: Seira musarum (assembly GCA_027743895.1). NCBI lineage: Eukaryota > Metazoa > Arthropoda > Collembola > Entomobryomorpha > Entomobryidae > Seira > Seira musarum. The sequence continues at coordinate 23,073 of JAHZMX010003802.1, forward strand.
CCTTTTTCTTTTCCTCCTCTTTGTCAAAATCTTTCAAAGAATCGTCTAAGATCATTGGCCAAAAGTCCCCCTCGAAGTAAGGAAGATCGTCAACTGGATTTAAGTTTTCATCATTCACATACTTGAACAGATTCTGTAAATCCCAAGACATATGTTGTAAAAATGTTCTTAAACAATACAATAGTTCTCAGATCTTAGAAAAATAAATTATCTACTGACCTTAAATTCAACAACGACTCCTTCTTCTTGACCTTTTCTCAAGATATTTTTGTACCACTCTTGGAGTCGTCCCGGTTGGGGGATTTTTTGTTCCGGAGGATGACAATGGAAAATATAATCGTCATCATTTCCTGGTGGGCAAGCCCATATATGAACGGTCATAAACCCACGCTCCTTGACATAGTTCAAGTAGCCCAATAGGATCTCTCGATAAACGCTTGTACGAAGCTCACGGGGTCTAAAATACTGAACGGAGTCTAAATAGCCAATGTAAACGCGCCTTTCATTAGGAGATGGACAATCAGATCCATATTCTTGGACATGCATTCCGAAAAATGCAACCTCGTTGCCGTCAAGTTGAAGAAAAGCAAAGACTGCCTTTGCCCTGCAAAGAAAATTAAATGACAATTTTTTATTTAATAAGATCAACTGAACTGCAACATGAAGATAATTTCGTATTCAAGAATAAGACATTCGACATTCAAGCATAAAACTTAAATGTTACCTGAAAGGATATCCACTTCGATCTGGATGTCGTGCCTTCATCAACGGCTTTAACTCAGCCAGTCTGTCACGGGATGACACGACACGAATGGTGACTTTCACATCTACTGCTCCACAGCGGGTTAAAAAATTGTTCACCCGGTTTTCAATATAATCACTCAGGAAAGTCTTCGGTAAGCTTTCTGCAGTTAAGGTCGTATGTGGTTGCGGTGATGAAATCGAGTTTAGACCTCGACAATTTTCACACTCATATCTTAAAGAATACAACCATTCATTTATTATTTTAACTTGAAAAGTTTACATTTACCGTAATAACCTCCTTAATACTAATAAAATCATATATCTTACCCATTGGGCCACAAGTCATCTAGATACATAGCACAAATTTGGTGAATGATTCTACCGCATGTTTTACAAGGAACAAATGGCTCAGGCTCCAAGTGGTCGTTTCTCATGAGAACGAATTGATCTTTGCTAACATATCTGAAAGTAGAATAAAATGCATATGGTTTAAATTCGTGAACGATAAAGATAAAAAAAATTGTCTTGTCTCATCTTCTTTACCCAGTAACTTCATGGCGCTCATCATGAAGAGGAACTTGATCGCCTGATATCGCGGAAAAGCACTTCTTACAGTAAATGTACCTATCAATTTAAGACACATGTTTTTAGAAAACTGCTACTGGTCGTAACTTTTTCATTTTAAATCAAAATAGCAATTTGTTAAATTAAAAATATACGTACTGTTCACCGTAGGAATAATAAGTTGTGTCTCTTGGAATAATGCACACTCGTTTCCCAATACAAAATAAAGTTGGAGGCGTGTAGAAGAGCCGTTTCCCACAACAGTATCCAATTCCTTGCATCACAGCGTCCACTGATTCCTCAAACACTTTCCCCAACTAAAACAATAAGGAAAAGGCACAACATATTTTAAACTCCTCAATTCAATCAAAATACAAGAGGCAGAAGAGACAAATGCTTAATCTCATCAAATTATGTTTTCCCGTACCAATTCAGCTCCACGATAGACATTCGATCCTTTCCTATTGAACCTCTTCGCGTTATCAAGCATGAGCCAAACATCATGAATGAATTGCCAAGGTTCGTCATAACTGCCTCCATCTAACTTCGAACGAATTGTAGAGAGATCCATAGGATGCTTGACTATTTCATTGTAATTAACAAGTCCAAGAGCCTAAAACGAAATTCAGTTATTTCATTGTTTGTTGATGAATGGCTTTGTGTTTAATGAGCATTTTACAGCTTACCTCTGCATCAACAGGTTGAAGGAATGGCCCAGAGTGTTCATGACGCACCAGAGTATTCAACACTGGCAGCAACAAATTACGTAGTTTCCGCTGAGTGAAAACTAAGTAAAAGATCAAATTAAATTTTGAGATAAATATATCTTATATTGTCTAAACACGATTAAAAAGTAAAAACTGATAGGGAAATTCTAAATACCTTTGACACTCTTCCGTCTGGGAATTTTGTACTCAAAAGACTTCACTTGAAGCTTCGGTTTTGGAGCAGGCGCTGCTGCGGCTGCCGCTGCTTGTTGTTGCTCTTCAATTAGATCAATGACCATCTTCTCCTCAATTGTGGTGTCCATTATTTCGTCGGGTGCCGTTGAAGTTGTTGTGACTCCCATTTTCGAAGTGCTGTCTGACACTACATAGATATCATACTTTAATTAAATAACGATAGAAAAATTAAGCACATTAAATATTTCGATCAAACAAGTCGAGTAGTTTGGCCAACGATTAGCCTTATCACTTATGTCAGGGTCTATCATACGCAAACGACTTCGATAGTTTCGTGTGACGCGCCTATCACAAAAGTTTAGATTGAGGGCTTTCAATGTGGAGGCCAGATTCTTATCAGTTCCATCCTCCAAAACATGAAAGTCGCGAGAGTGAGGCGATGAAAGGATTTTGTTTTCCTTGATCGATTGAGCCATCTAGTTTCCCTAATACTTACACCAATATCAGTCTTTATTATAATTACTGTTTTATTTAACCAATTTAACGCGCTAGTAATAGTTTAGACTAATTCTAATTCATATTTACAAATTTTTAAACAGAATATATTCGAAATGACTCATCTGTATTTAAAACGAAATAATGAAAGATGTATTTTCTCAGCCCTGCAGGGCCTTTTAAAGCTAACCGTTTGTGATTACCTATTCGTAATTAAATACCGCGGGGACATTTGAATCTTCTAGTTGGCGATTGTTTACAATTTGAAAGCGTTTCTTCTAAAAAAGCGATTCGTTCGGCTCCATCTAAAGTAAATTATAAACAAGTAAAAACAAACTAGTCTTACCTCTAAAATGCACTTCTTCTTTGTCGTAGTGTATTTACTGACCACAACATGCACGACTTCGATTAAAGCCGGCTTAAATTTTTGTAATAGAGTACCAGCGAACTACATATTTTATTTCTAATTTGTTAATTCTGTTTTTAACTTTATAAGTCACCGGTCGGTCGCGGTGTATTTTTTATTTGGTATCACTTCCCACAAATATGATAAGAAATCAATTATCTCCGCGACTTCATCAACCATCACATCACAGTTACCATTGCATTGCCTTTGTCGAAATCTCCTCGATACGAACGATCCGAAGGAAACTATGAACGTTTTTGTTCTGAAGTTGGACGGAGGACGACGATTTTAATGTTGTTGTTGCCGCTGCTGCTCTGGTCGGGTAATAGTCAGCCCAAAGAAAAACAACAAAAAATTGCAATCAGCTTACCTACGCTACGCATACGCATACATAAGGTGCATGCATTGTGCATCATATGTATGTATTTTGTATGCATGGATGAAGGCAAGTGAAGCTTGATCGTTGTCGGGTATCATGCAGCGAATTAGAAAAAATGGTAGACGGCAGGCTCATGTGCGTCTGTCTGGACTGAATTGGCTCTTGAATGTCTTGAATGAAGTGGAGATTGATATTGAGAATGCAAATGATATATTTTTTAAAGATGCTAAATAAAAAAGTGCGTGATTTGTCCATAAATGTTACTGCTTATCGAGATATGAAGAAAGATCCACATGAAGAAAACAATAAGTAAGAAATGAGCATCAGCAGAGGATTTACAATTGCAGCTGTTAGTGACAGCTGAAGAACAAAAACAACAACGCTAATGCTAAAAAGGCAAAATCGCATCGCGATACTAATTAAATTAATATCTTTTAAACAAACTTTATGGGTTTTGGAATATGATTTCAAAATTGTTACCCACTCACACTCAAAGTTTGTGTGTTTTGTCTTTCGAGAATGTATGGAGGGAACGAGTAAGTCTGAATTTTTATAAAATAAAAGTAACGTTATTAATCATGGCGTGATTTAATATTTTTGTAATCTCCTTGTCCGTAGGTATTACAGTTACGATGAATGGGGAAATCCTTGCCCTTCCGGGAGTGGACATCCTGAATCGTCAAGTTTCAGTTTTCAAAACGTACAGTTTGATATTTTGTGTACAAACATTTCTTTAATAAAAATTGTAAGTTAACGAGGAAAATATATATATTTCGTATGACAGGCTACGTCCTACGCTGGCCAGCGGAATCCAGGCCCTGATGGAGGTTACTCTCGACCCCGACCCCAGGCGTTTCGAGGCTCTAATCAAAACGTTAGTCTACCTCCACCTCGACAGCAACAGCCGTCATCGTCGTCACAAAACTATGATGGATTTTACAGTGATTCATATTACCAGCATCACGCTCAGGCATATCATTATAGCCAAATACATTCGTTTACATCTAGTTCTTACAGTTATAATGGCCTGCATCAGGCACCTTCTACTTCGTCATATAATTATAGCGACGTCTATTATTACCCGAATAATTATGTGTATGCCAATAGTCAAGTAAATAGCCATAATTACTATCCGCCCGCGGCTGCTACCACTGTTTCGGACACAGACACATCATCATATTCCTGCAAGTCTTCAGAATCGGAAAAAGAAAAGACTTCTTCATCTACTAAGACCTGCGAAGTGTACGTAAGTTTCGTTTTTGAATCATGACATCGTACATAGTTTTTTCTTGCTTGTTCGACGAAATAACAGCTATATTAATACAAATATGTAGGTCTGACGATGACTTCAATTTGGAAGACGTGGAAGAAGTGGATTTTTCTAAGCAACTTCAATCGACTACTAAACAGAAAAAGTCCAAATCAGTGTCTTTCGCTCCGAATATAGAATCTGCTTCGCCAAATCCACAAAATAGAGAAGACACTAGCAGTGTTTCGAAGCCATCACAAATTTGCGTACCTGAACCCAAGCGTCCACTAAACGAAATTCTGAAAGCGTCCTTAAATCCGCCAAAACCCGCTCCTAAAAGCGCACTCTTATCGATAGGTAATTTGTCATTTAATGCCCCTCCTCCAAATTGGCCAAGAACCGATTAATTTACTCTTAGTTATGTAATTTATAATAATTCGGTTGTTATTTTAGCTTTAAAAAATAAGAATGCAAAGAGAAAGCGCCCATCTTCGGAAGCTGGTGATGACGATGAACTAACACAGTTATTAGGAAAGTCAAAATATCGAGCATCCGGTCGGACCTACGCTGCCAGACCTTCAACAACAACAAAACAGCAAGACGGTACTGAAGACACAAAAATCCAAAAAGTATGTAGTTAAAATCGGATCGGATCCATTTCATTTTTTGATTTACTTTGTTTTTAGGAGATTCAAAGTTAGACAGTACTGAAAAAAGTGCAATAATTGAAACAGACGGTATACAAGTTATTGCGGAGGCTCAAAAACAACCCCCCTTGGAACCAGTTTCTCCTAGCGTCAACAACGAAAGAACTGAAATGGTATCTCAGCTACAGACTCAAATTCAAACTGAAGTTGTGTCTCAGTGTTCGACTAAAAAACGACCCCCACCGCCTCCTCCTTCCCTTAGTCATTTGTTTCCGGAACATTCTAATAAACCAAGTATGTGTTCAGATTCTGCAAATCATGTTCCCACCCAATCGTTAGTAATTGGTAATGACGATGAGAGTCCTGAAGAATCAGTGTTTGATATTAGAATACGAAAAGATATATTCGAAAATGAAGATAATGATAACGATGAACTTCTCTTTCCACAAGATAGCGAAGACGAAGAGCTCGACATTTTGTGACATCGCTGGTGTTTCAGTTTGCCTACGCAGTTCATGTTTTGTGATTTTGTCTACAAGAAATTGAGTTCATATATTACATTTATGCACTCCAATTGTTTATACTTATATATGTAGTATACCTATTTATTTATTACATATAGTTTGTGTCCATATATTAGCAACTTTTACTTTCTTTTGGCTTGTAATTGTTTCTCTTTTGTCTAAATGAATTACATTTAGATAGTTATATATGGATTAAAAAATCATTATGACGTGAGGGTTTATGAATTGGAAATAAGATTTATATTCAAAATAGTTTGTAATTGTGTTAATATGACTATCACCGTTTGCACTTTACCTCTAACTTCCGATATATAGTGCAAAATACGCAATTTTGCAGTCATCAATTTTCTCTTACGTTGAATAGAAGCAAAGATTGTTAGTAAAATGCTAACTTCGTTTTTACATGAATTAAGACTGAATAACGAGTTGTTTATGAAATTAAAAAATATGACCTAGAAAGACATAAAAGGAAGATCTGTATTTATACATTGATTCGCTCAAAAAAAGACCAAGATCTCTATTTATACTTTTTACACATTATTTAAAGCTTATTAAACCATGTTATTGTTTACTTAAATGCGAAAATAAATGCTTTGTTTGAATATTCAATTTATTTGCTATAATGGAGGCAAATTATTTAGCAAATCAAATAATTCCAAAATCTAGCTAAAATGTGAATTGTATTTTGATACAATTAATTTAATATCTGAACGTACTATTAAAGTCAATATTGTTATTTTGGTGAACAAAATGAAGCTCTATTATGCTATTCATGGTAATATATGTTACAACTTCACATCACATCTACGAACGAAAGGATTCCTCGAATTCCAGAAATCAAGCCTAAGCAGAGTCCATAGAAAAACTTGTTGTAAACGCTAACGGGATAAAAGCACAGATCTTAGCATTTCTACAAAGTTTTCTGCGGCCACCTTCTTAGCTTGTGTCTTGGAATCAGCAGAACCCATTAATACTGTAATTGGCTGACTTCCTGTTGACACCGCAATTAAACACGTTTTTGTATCTGCGGACCTTTGATCTTGCAACTCTGCAAATTCTAATTTAAATCTTTGCTCCTCTGATATCTCTCTCAGTAACTTCAAAGGATCTGCCAGGCGAGGAAGTGACGGATCCTACAATGCAAAGCAATTTTAGTTGAAACTTTGTCGAATTTGTTTGGTTTGTGGGTTCACTTGTTGCAAATATGTATCTAGTTCAAATTTATGTTACCTTGAACTGCTCAATCTTAGGTCCCGTCCGAGATCTTAATTCAGTTACCCAATCGCTAAGTCTCCAACTTTCCGATATTTTTTTCGCTTCTTGTTTACTTACTATCGCCAAGTTATTGATTTTCTCAATTAAGTCCTCGTCTTCTCGCAACACTCCCGCTTCCTTCGATCCTTGAGTCAACATTTCTTGTACACGCATGTGAACCTTATGGGCAGCGACTTTTTTTGCTGCTTTCTTCGACCTGCCCCGTCCACTTTCCTGGATTTGATTTCCTAGCTTACATGCTACTGTGTAAACTCTTTCGTGGGGCTTACCGCACTCGGAAACGTCCTGAAATACAACACAAAGTGAAAATAATTTATTTTTGTATTGTAGTTTTTAGCAAATATCTCAGATAACATACAACATATTCAGGAGGCATTCTTTTTAGTTTGGTACAGAGGTCATTTAAATCTCCAACAGGGTTGCCTGGTACGTCGGGGTCAACCTCTATGACTGGCGATGGAGCTTCCTCTTTTACAGCTTTTGGTATTAAATACTTCTCCATTTCATTGTCCATTTGTAATAATAACGCTTTAGCGGCATCTTGTCGGGCTTCTTTCTTCGTTCTTCCGGAAGCGGTTGCTAAAATAAAACAATATGAATGAAAGCTTTATGATTATTCCTTCATTGGCGATTAATTCATTCTTATAACCCGATTAAGTATATCCCCTTTAATACCTGAATTGTTATATCCATGCGTTTCCACTTTTACTGAACACTTATACGTTCGGTTATGTACGGGTCCGTCCTCTTCAACGGCAAAAACAGGCGTGAGCTTTGCCTTCGCACATATTTCATTTAACAAAGAAAGAGGCGTCTTCAACATATTCTCCTTCGACTTTTTAGATTTTACAGGTTGTGCCTGTGGTTGGTGCGGCTGTTGTTGTGAAATCGTTCCGACGCCACCTCTCTCTGATTGTTGTTGTGCGGCAAGTGACTGAATCATCGAATTTGAGGCTAACATCGCATTTAAATTATTTGACCCTGCGACTGCTGATGACACTAGTTGGCCAATGTCAAGTTGTAAGGAGCTGGTTGGACCATTTCCTGATCGAGACTGTTGCAAAATCTACAAACATCAACAGCAAAAAAAAATATTTACAAAATATTTAAATGTTTTAGCTTAAATTTAAATTCACTTACGGTTAATGGATCTTGTCCACTTCCACGGCGCTGCGGTGAACCATATAAACCATAGCTGTTCATCGTGGATATAGTTATTTCACTAGATGTATTAATGGAATTTGCAACTTTAGGATCCAGCAGCTCCTTCGTATAATTTAATCTTCTTCGTCCTTCCCCCGAGCTAGAAGAATTAAACCGCTCCGTGTTGTTATTCTCAGATCAGATCCAATTTCCAAATCAATACGGTTTAAATGTTAATGCAATAATGCAGTGCAATTAGTAAATAGTAAACAGTAAACAGGTGGGTTAGTAAAGGCTCTTCTTCAATCAAATTGATATGTTTTCCAGAAGATGAGATCCAGAAGCGCATCTGATTCATTCACTGCAAAGTTACCTTTGAAAAACATTATAAATGAGAATCTGCTACCTAATATTCCTTGCAATTTCATTTTGCAATCCTAATTATCACAAACTCACAAACTACAATGCCGTTTTACTTTTACTTCAATTGTATGTTTATGTCAGCTTTGCTCTGGGAATAAAATGCATCGTTAAAACAATCGAATGCCTCCAATCCAAAATAAATAAGCTAAGCAAAAAGCACATGCATTCATGCAGTTTACATTTGATTTTTACGAGTGTAGCCATTGCATGCAAGTTACTGTTACATATTTAAGCATTTCATGGTAGTTAGCAAATCAAACTAATCGTAAGACTAATTAAAATGAGGTTTACTTTTAAAAAAATATTTCCACATTTTCATAATGTGACAACTTACTTTATCCGATCTCCTGTATTAAACACAATGCCCTATGGGTACATAAACTGAAAATTAGTTTAGTTACCTAATAGAACACTGTATAAATTACACGAAGGGAAAAATAATTAAAACTCTCGTCCGTAAACTACTTCATCTTTGCCAAGTCTGACTATGACTAGTATATATCATATCACGTTACAATGGGATTGGGAATGATGGGAATATGGGAAAGAAGCAAATACGCAATTCAATGTACAATCGATATGAACGAGTTTCATATAAGTATGCACTATTCCTTCTGCTTAAACCTAAATATACCTGTTTGATGTAGGTGCATAAAATCCAGCAGAGATTTCTTGGCAAGACTGGCTGCGCGCTCTCCTCCGATTTCCTAATCCGGGTCCGGGTCTCAACAAAACCAAGAGCGTTTACATGATCTGATGATGATAAAAGATAAGTAAAAAGTATTCATGCGAATAACTGCAGCATCTAAAATCCGTAATCTGTAGAATACGTTTCATATGCACACTTATTTGAATGTCATGTACCGAACCATAAACTATTAATATCGTTTCTTTCCATTTCCTTGTACAAGTCATTATGTATATGAGAGATATCACATCACATTCCAATCAAATCTTATAACAAGAAAGTAATTATAATTTTACTTACTTATGGCATGGGTTATTCGCAATAATCCTATATTGGATTCGGCGAGAGGAACTTTTTGCACTCATCAAATTGTTCCGCCCTAAATTACATACACATACATACTTATGGCATGGTTAAGATTTTCGAATGAGCTATTACAGTCTGCATGAAAAGAGTTTCAAGCGTTGACCTTACGAATTTGCTAACGAATTGACGGATGGGATGATGTCGAGGGTTTAATTCAAAGTACCACTAGCATTTAGTTAGTAGTACCCAATAATACCTATTTTTTTAAGGTCATTCTTTTCATAGTCTCCCTGAAGGACAAGGTAAGAACCAATATCCGCTTGCTGTAGGCTCGAGTACATGCTGAAACCTTTATGTTTGAATATAATTTCTGCCTTACATTCAAAATGCAAATGCAAGAGTTGAGCTGTTGCATTTTAATTTAGATAAAATTTCATGAAATTCAATTTCCATTCCGGCTTTCCAACGATTTTCATCCAGTTAAATGTGGAATGTTTGTTAGAAGTAAGTAACACAAGATTTTTTAAATTTGAATAGAATTTTGAAAAAAACAGTTTATAAAGCATTTTAAGCATTAGAAAAGTATTTGCCCATTCGAAATGCGGATTAATTGCATTCAAGATATCCTGTCTGGAAACTAAATTCAGATTGAGAATAAAGCGTGTCGTTTCTCTTGAAGAAGAAGAAGATAAAGAAGAATTCTCTTGAATTTCATTTAACTTCGTTAACATTTAGTTGAGACTAAATGATGATGCTATTTTCATTTTCATACGAGTGTAGCCGTAGCCTGTGTTATTTGCTGTCTCGGGATACCCCCACATTCGATATTATGCAAATCGTAGATATATTGACATTTTAATAGAAATTAGATTAGTGAATTAAGTAGTTTTAGTGCGTCATTATCCGACCGGCATTTTTCGGATTCTAGGATTATAAATGCCTGCGTAATGAGGTATAAGTTATTCTTATACGAATGATCAGTTGATAATCCTTGCATAAAGAGCTTGTGATCAAACAATAACGCGGCATGAG